>CM019149.1:256488172-256650932 GCA_009733165.1 Naja naja | reverse complement strand
TGAATGAATGAATGAATGAATGACTTCATAAAAGAAGACTAAAATAGCCACTATTGCTTTTCAGAAAAGATGCTGATTCTAGCAAAGCTGCCAAAATAATAAATTCATAACTTGAATCAAGTGTGTTCATAATTTCTAGGTATATAATGAGTCCCCTGACTTCAATCTAATTTACTTTAATATTTAGGTCATTCAAACTGAGATTCATTACAAATTAATTCATGTTTTCTATGCTTCAATGATTAGCATGATTAAGCAGCTAAACTTCACTATTTTTTCCTTTTGACAGTATAAGCCATATAAATTTGGTAAAGTGATCCCAAGTACAACAATTCAGAAGCAGCTCTAGCTTAGTCTAGAATCTAGATTCATTATGCTGGCTGATTTGGAAAGCTGTTGTTTCATTTCTAGATCTACTCTATTTGAAACCGAAATGATTGATTTAGATAGATGACACTTCCACTTATATTTGTTTTTTTCCTTTTTTAACACTTTCGCCTCTTTCAACTATTACATTAGGAATAAGTAATATGAGCAGCTTCCAATTTTGCTGAATTCCATGTTATAAGTCCCAGCATCTATAGCAGTGTTTCTCAACCCTAGGAAGGAGTGTGGATTTTACCTCCCATTTCCCAGCAAGCATGCATGAGAGTCCACACATCTTAAAGTTCCCAAAGTTAAGAAACGTCTCCAAACTTGGCAACAGTAAGACTTATTGACTTCAATTCCCAGAATTCCCCAGCCAGCATGTTGGCAAGTTGCCAAGTTTGGAGACCTCTGATTTATAGGAAACATGGCAAATGGAGGAAGATTCTGAAAGTCATAGTTCAGTGAGACTGGCTTGCACCAAACAATTTTTTCAGATCCTATTCAAACATATTAAAAGGGTTTTTTTCGTGGATTTAGTAATATAATTTACAAAATATTAAAACTAAACAAAAGTTAATTTCATCAAATGGTATTCCAAATAACACCCACATAATGTGATCTGCTTAGAATTTCCATTATATCTGAACTTTCTTAATTTATTTGTATAGTTTGTATCTTGGAATTGCCATCTTCTATCAAATTTCCTGCAATTAAATTGAACTAAACTTATAATTAAGACTTCTAAATTAATTATGCAGCAAGCAGATAATCATCAGTCAAAAGTTTTATTTCCAACAGATGATTGTATTAGGAAAACTTGCACATTTCCCACTTCTTTGTTTCCTTAACAGATGAAAGCACAGGAGGTTTTTCATTTTCACTTTGTTGCATAACTGTCTATTTTTCATGCTGTGTTAAAATACACATATTTTCTAATTTATTATCTGAAAAGGAAATAAATTGGAAAATATACATAAAGGAAAATACCACTACAACCTCTGTCCTATTTACTGTAACCTGCAAATGGCACTTTGTCCTTCAGAAAACATATTAAAAACATCAAAATCCTACAGAGTCAGATAAAACATCTCTAAACAAGCCAATGATTAGATTGGAGGTTATGAGGACTCTGATTTAACACATGCTTAAACAGAGATGTTTGGAAGTCGAGGTTATGTGATGCTGAGTAACTTTGCTTGCTTTCTACATAATAATGTTATGACAGATTTGATTTTTATGCTGGTTTTATTTGTTTTTATCCATATGGTTTCTCCCCCTTTGTCTGCTGACAGGTTCCAGGGGTCCCTGGATTCTGGAGGTGTATGAAAATGAGAAATAATTACATTAATTAAAGAATGTGATTCACTTTAGAGATCAGCAATATAAAATTTAAATGTGAGAAGTCACCCATAAATTCCAAAAATCCTGAATTACATTCCTCAATCTCTTTCTCACTATGAGTTCCAAAATCTTCCATCCAATGTATTTCTAAGATTTTATAAAAGATGATCAAAATATTGTACACATTTAGCTATATTTTAGATCTATGTTTTTGAGTGTTTGACTGTGAGACAAAGAGAGCATGTCACTAAATGAACTAAAACTACAGCATAATCAGAATAACTATGAATTTTAAGAGTGGTAGTCTAACAGATCTAGTCACATACTTATTTGTTTTCTTCTGAAAGTTTTTGTCAAAGTTTTTTTTTTAAGTATGAAATGTAGAAGCATAACTTCCTCTGTCTCTTGCTTCTATAAATCTACATAATGCTACACTAGACTCCATCCAAATGCAGTTTTTTTTCTACCAGGAATAGCTTCATTTGGCCACCTTCCCTTCCCATTCTTTAAGCCCCTGCTGCACCCTTTTATCACCACTTCTGAAATATCTTGTCTATTCCTCACTGAGAAGACCAAAAAGGATAATAGCTGCAAAATACAGGCAGTTTAGAGCAGTGTAGAAAATCCGTTGAATCTCATAACTTACAAAAGAGCCCACAATATTGGTGAGCTTTGCACAAAAGAATCATGAAGATAATGACAGAAAAGACTCTGTAATGGTGTCATTCCTCAATGCGATATGGCAGTAATAAGGATGCATAGACATGTGCTGCTGGGAGAGGGCCCAATAATGGCATTTGTCTTGAGGCACCAAATCATTGCATGCCATGGGTCTGTCAGCAGCAGTCTAATGCACAAAGACTCACAGCCCAAAAGATAATTGCTTTGAAGTAGGTTTCCTGTGGCCAAGAAACTTAAACTGATATTAGAATAGGTCTCTCCATGCAGTTCCTAAAGAACAGCAGGCATTCTGTTTCTGAACAACATGAGGGAAGAAAGCTCTGTTGCCTGCTGACTAAGGCAAAGAAAGGTAGTTGTCTTTGCCTTGTTTCCCAAAGAAAGTTACTATGATTTCAAAGATTGTCACTGTTGCTTCTTTTTTAAGTGTCTCAGCCAAGAAGGTGAGCTGTAAGGAACCTGGAGTTCCTATATATTCAATGCTTCACCTGGAGAGATAAGTAGCAATGCACAGGATAAATCTCTACTTACTCTAAAATTGTGATGAGCACCTGACATGGTCTTCTTTTCCTTGATATGGAAATAAAGCAGCAGAAGGCTCCTGCTGGGATAAGAACCATGGAGGAAATCAGATGTTTAAACCTTTAAACAGATATATACCAGGTATACCACAAGTCAGGCCCTATTGACAATTTAATATCAAAATTAAATTAAACATTTTCTTCTAAACGCTTCTTCACTTGTTTAAGAAATGACTCTTAGGAGCACTGTAGTTTGGATGGTTGGAACACTGGGCAGGAGGTTAACAAGCCTGCATTCGAGACCCAAGAGCTGCTGTGGGGTGTGGTTGAGCTCTTGTCCTTCACTCCAGCTCCTGTCAGGGACATGAAAGAAACTCTCAACTTGTTAAACAAGTGTAACAAGCAACAAATGACCACCAAGCATTCTTAAGTACAGTAACATTTTATCTCAAAAAAATAATAATAAATATATTGTGATTGGCCTAGGTTACTTGTGCTATTCTCTCTCTCTCTCTCTCTCTCTCTCTTCCTCTCCCTCCCTCTCTCCCTCTCCCTCTCTCTCTTAACACTGGCCCAGTTTCCTTTCTCCTTATCATACAATGCTGATGATTTGTGGAGTGAGGTGATCTTGAGTTCAAAATCCTTCATATAGAGAGGACTGGATCAGTACGGAACACAAGAGGAACTGAATTCCAGAGAGCTAATAAGGAGGAATAAAGAATATTATAAAGTATAAAGAATATTCCCAAGTCTTTTCTACATCCCAATATAAATAAACATTTAAATCAGATCAAAAGCTGATACAAAATACACTTCCATTTGTTATGTCAATAGTAGGTGTTAAGTTTGCATGAAGAGTCAGATGCGAAGAGCTTCAGTGAAGAGTTTATTAAGTGACTACAGCTCGAATGGACCCGACTTGGGTGGGCTACGGCTGCTTCTTATAGCCAGCAGCCATAGTTGCCAGCCAATCAGAGTGCAGGGTTTTCCCGCACTTTTTAAACCAATCTTATTTGACATTTTACAAGAACAATTCAGACTAAACCAATGACATTCAAACCTACATACATAACACCCCTCCCCACTAGGTTCAGTCCATACCAAACCCAACCTATCTAATGTATTCTTTTAAATAGGTGGGGCTCTTGCGTGTACATTGAGACCTTCATGGTTCAGAAGTTGTAACATTCTCACCCAGTGAGAGAGGAAATGTGTCTGCTGACATTTCCCCACTGGGACTTCCTGTGAAAGAAGACCCTGTTTGATTGTTAGAATCTGGTCTCTCCTCCCAACCCATCTCCAGCCCAATGTCAGCACCCAAGTCAGGTAGTGATGTACAATCTTCCACTTCTAAGGATGGATTTTGGCACTGTGACAGGTTTTGTAATGGTTCCTGCCGTAATGGCTCGTTACACATGGGATTGATTCTTGCTTGCTGATTTTCCTCCTGTTCCTCCCCTTCCCCCCTAGAATTGACATCAGGTGAGGGAACTAGAGAGGAACAAGTGCGATGTTCCTGAGAGAACCTGGATCTAAGTTGATCAATGTGCCTGCTCCAGAGGAGACCATCCTCTGTTTGCACCCTGTAAGAACAAGGGCCTGTGATCTGAGTTATCTCAGCAGGAATCCACAAAGGTTCACCCATAAGGTTCTTAGCATAAACAGAATAAGTTATTAGATGGGTTAGGAGTGATGTGCTGAACACTAAGAAGTTTTTCAACTTTCTCAGTGATGTCCCCAGGACCCAGTTGCTGAAGCTTCTCCTTGGTAAAACGTACCATGCGTTCAGCCTGGCCATTAGCTGAAGGGTGCCCAGGGGCTGTCAGGGTATGTCTGATACCCTGTTGTGCTAGATAGGATTCAAAAAGGTTGGATGTAAATTGAGGGCCATTGTCAGCTACAAGAACATCAGGTAACCCGTGGTAACCCATGGGTTACAAAAAGTTTTTTGAGCTGTTTGATGACAGCATCAGTTGTGGTGGATGGCATGGGGATTACCTCTAGCCATTTGGAATATGCATCTACTATAATAAGAAAGGTGTGCCCTCTGGTAGGGCCAGCAAAATCAATGTGAATCCTGGACCATGGGCCCCTAGGACATTCCCATTCCTGTGTGGGGGCGAGGGGTGGTGCAGGCCTGACTACCTGACAGTTGGGACAAGATGCAACCCAGTTTTCAACCATTTTGTCAATACCTGGACACCATACATAACTCCTGGCCAATCCTTTCATCCTTACAATCCCAGGATGACCCTCATGTAACATTTCCAAAACCTCTCTTTGCAGTTTTGCAGGAATAACCACCCTGTTACCCCACAAAATACATCCTCTTAATACAGATAATTCAGTTTGCCTGGACTTAAAAGGTTGGGCAAGGTGAGGTAGATCTTGAAGAGGCCAACCTTTCTTAATCCAGACTATAACAGGAGCCAACACAGTGTCTTTGGCAGTCTCTCTGGCAATTTCAGCAGCATGAACTGGAAACTTGGCAACAGTTTCTAGGAAAAAGGTGTGTGTTTCAGGTTCAAAGTCCTCCTTGTAGCAAGGAAGTGGGCAACGACTCAGTGCATCAGCATGCCCAATGTCCTTGCCAGGCTTGTGGATAAGTTTGTATGAATAAGCAGCAAGAAATTCAGTCCACCTCAGCATTTTTGGTGACAGGATAGTGGGTGTAGGCTTGTCTCCTGCCACAATGCCTAACAAAGTTTGTGATCTGTAACAATGGTAAATGTTCTCCCATACAGATATTCATGAAATTTCTTAACAGCTGCAACAATTGCCAATGCCTCCTTGTCCAATTGGCTGTAATTCCTCTCTGCTTTGGTCAAAGTGTGAGAGTAAAATGCAATAGGGGCTTCTTTCCCACTGGGAAGCCTGTGGCTCAAACCCCCCACTCCAAAAGGGGATGCATCACAAGTCAATACAACTGGCAAATTCTCAGAGAACTGTATCAGTACAGCATCAGACATGATTAGTCTTTTAATACTGTTAAATGCTGATTGTTCCTTCCTGCCCCAGACCCAAACAGACTTTTTATCAAGTAATCTGTGGAATGGTTCAGCAATGGTTGCCTTCTGAGGTAGGAACATGTGATAAAAGTTAATGAGTCCAGGAAGCTTGCAAATCTGTTTTGCATTTAGGTCTAGGGGCTTCTTTGATTGCCTTAACCTTGGCATCTGTAGGGTGGATGCCATGCTTGTCAATCATATAGCCCAAGAACTCAACCTTGTCAGTTCTAAGAGTGCATTTTTCTTCCTTGACTTTTAACCCTGCTTTCTTGAATCTGGTAAGGACTTCTCTGAGTCTCTCTTGTAATTGAGTGTCATTTTCAGCAGAGATTAACACATCATCAAAGTAAGGCACTACCCCTGGCAGTCCTTGGAGCATCCTTTCCATACTTTGGAAGATGCCTGGTGCCACGCTTACTCCAAATTGTAACCTTTACATTTGAAGGCACCTCTATGAGTCACAATGGTTTGGGCCTCTGCAGTGGCATCATCAACTGTTAGTTGTTGATATGCCTGGGCCAGATCCAATTTGGCAAAGACTGTACCCCTGCCAAGTGAATGTAATAAATGATGCACCACTGGAACTGGATATGCGCTCTGTTGAAGCGCATGGTTCAATGTCCCCTTATAGTCTCCACAGATTCTTACTGACCCATCAGTCTTGACTGGTGTGACTATGGGTGTCTCCCATCTGGGGTGGTCATTGGGCTCTAAAACTCCTTGAGCTATTAGTTTATCTAATTGTGCATCAATTTTTCCCTTTAAGGCAAATGGGACCCTTCTGGGTTTTAAACGAATTGGGGGCACCCTGGGATCTAGGTTGAAAGTGATAGGGGTCCCCATATACTTGCCCAATCCGTTGCTGAAGACCTCTGGAAACTCGGACTTCAAGGCCTCCTCCCATTCAGTGTTGCTCACATGATTGATGCCAGTCACCTCGATGCCTAGTGGATTGAACCACTCAAGTCCCAGCAAGCTTGGGTGGTCCTTGTCCATGATGGTCAGGGGCAAACGTTTGGTGTGGCCTTTAAACTTCACGTTGAATTCTCTTGTTCCAGCTACTGGAATCTTGTTCCCTTGGTAGTCTTTAAGAGTCAGTGCTTGCTTCTGGAAATGTTTCTTCTGAATGTTGGGAAGTAGCCTGTGAATAGTGTCCTATGACACCATAGATAAATATGAGCCTGAGTCCACTTCCATTTGGCAAGGCCTTCCTTCAATGAGTACCTTCAGATGTACTTTTCTGCTTCTCAAGGGTGAAGAATGACCAATGGTGACTGTTTGATGAGTTTCATTCTTCCCATTTGCTTCTGAGTTGCGCCCCATTTTCTCACTGAAGCTGTTGGGCTTGAATTCTTTCTCAGGAAATTTCTTCCTACTAGGTGGAGTTCTGGATGATTTGCAGACTCTTGCTAGGTGACCTCTTTTCTCACAACGTAGGCAGATGGTGTCTAAAAACTTGCATTCAGTGCAGGGGTGCCCCCCCACAGCCTCTGCAATAAAATTCTTGCCTCTTTCTTCCAAGGTCTTTCCTTTTCTTCTCCATTCTGAGTCTGTAAATTCCTTCCTCCACTTCACTACAGTCTGAATCAGAATCTATTTGCTCGCAATGGGTTGTTGTGGACTTTTCCACATCAGAATGGCTTGAGGCCTTGTTAATTTTCTTCATGGCTGCTGCTGAGGACTTGTTTGCTTCCGCTGAAACAGCTTCTTCTATGGCCTCCTTAAACGTGATCTTAGGTTTCATTAGTAATTTGCTCTGTAAGACCTTATCTTTAAGGCCTAGAACAAACCGATCATGCATGGCCTCTTCTAAGTTGGTAAACTCACAAGCACCCCCAATGTCCTTTAAACTTGCCATGAAGTCATTAACATTTTCGCTTGCCCCTTGATCCTGACGGTAAAACTCGTGTCTCTTAATGAGGCATGATACTTGTGAGGTGTAATGGGCTCTTAAAAGCTTTTCTAAATCAGGCCATTCCATTACCTTCACATCTGCAGCTCCCGCCAATGCCTTCGCCATCTTGAAAATGGCCAGACTGCAGTGGGTGAGAAAGACCGCCCTCTTCCGCTTCTCGGAAATGTCGGCGAGATCGTTTCCCTCCAAATACATTTGGAAACGATCTGCATACGAGTCCCAGTCTTCTGCCGTCGGATCGAACGGGGCTGGGGGGGTGTTCAGCAAAGCCATCTCTCTCAGCTCTTTCTCCACGTTGTCTTCTCTTCAGGAAGGATCCCACCTTCGTCACCAGTGTTAGATTTGCATGAAGAGTCAGATGCGGAGTGCTTCAGTGAAGAGTTTATTAGTGACTACAGCTCATAACAGACCTGATTTGGCTGGGCTGCGGCTGCTACTTATAGCCAGCAGCCGCAGTTGCCAGCCAATCAGAGTGCAGGGTTTTCCCGCACTTTTTAAACCAATCATTTCTGACATTTTACAAGAACAGTTCAAACTTAACCAATGACATTAAAACCTGCATACATAACAAGTTCGGTCTCCGCTGCTCATTGCCGCTACCGGCTCGGAAGAACTGGGCTGAACCGGTAGAATTCCACCACTGATCTGGACCCAGCATCATAGGTTTTATTAAGATTTATAGTTTCCTCTTTTCTGGATGTTCTTAATTCTTCATAACTGCTTGAAAAGGAGGCAGTCATATTAATTAATTCTTTGAATTAACTGTCCAAAGTACTAAGAAGATACTAAAATATTTTGCAGAATGCCAACAGATTGTTCAAATAATTATTATTTGTAGTTTTTACTATTTATTATTTATATTTTTATAGTTATATATATATTATAGTTATAACTATCTATTAGTTCTTCAATATATATTCTTGGCAAGAGAGAGGATATGCTTTTTTCTGCCGCTGAAAGATGCCCTCATGAAATTCTTTAAAAGAAACCAATGTATGCAAATAGTTCTTGACTTACAACAATTAGAACCAGAATTTCATTCACTAAGCAATGTAGTCATTAAGTGAGTCATCACAGGACTGGGCTCTATTTTAACAGAAGCATGACTACCTTCAATCACAATGTTTGGCTTCTGAAATGAAGCAGGAAGTGATGGGTCTAATTCTAAAGTTAGGAAGGTCAAGGGCTGAGCCTCCAAGCCAGTGTTTCTCAGCCTTGGCAACTTTAAAATCTGTGGACTTCAACTCCCAGAATTCCCCAGCCAACATGAATGCAAATTGAGAAACACTGCTTCCAAGCTAAAGATGAAAAAGATAAGTGACCCCTGAGAATGGATCTAAACTAAGAGCTCTTTTTTTAAAAATAACTGGCATTCATTTGCTTCTTTATTTTCATTGTGCTTGTCTTCTCTAATTACCTAACAATTTATTAATTGTTTTAACATTAAGATTCATGATAGAATCCCAAAGTGCCTCTGAATATTTTGAATAGCACATTCAAATTTTACAAGTGGGACTTGGTTTTAGAATAGATTATATTTGTTACAGCAGTTCCTTGAGTTTATTTTTTGCCAGAATTCCTATTTTGCAATGAATGTTTTAATTTATTTCCCCTCTACAAAGAGAATCAAACTATTAATAGGGAAAATACTGATTTGCTGTAGATTTTGCTGCAATGCTGAAGGAATTGCAGATAACAGACATTCGAAAGAACCATTGAGTACTTTATGCTATCATGGCATTCAACAGGCAGTTATGAGACAAGTGTATATATTTACATATATTATGCTGAGATTGTTTTCCCGAGAAGGTTATTTTGTGTTTTATAATTGTTATGTATGCAGGTTTAAAGTTATTGGTTTAGTTTGAACTGTTCTTGTAAAATGTAAGAAATGATTGGTTTAAAAAGTGCGGGAAAACCCTGCACTCTGATTGGCTGGCAACTGCGGCTGCTGGCTATAAGTAGCAGCCGCAGCCCAGCTAAAGTGGGTCCGTTCTGAGCTGTAGTCACTAATAAACAAAGAGCTTGAAGCACTCCACGTCTGTCTCTTCATGTAAACTTAACACTGGCGACGAGGATGGGATTCCCCTGAAGAAGACGGCAACACGGAACAGAAGAAGAGCGAGATGGCTGCACTGAACACGCCCCCAGCCCCGTTCGATCCGATGGCAGAAGACTGGGAGTCGTATGCAGATCGTTTCCAAATGTATCTGGAAGGAAATGATATCGCCGACATTTCCGAGAAGCGGAAGAGGGTGGCCTTTCTCACGTACTGCGGTCCGGCAGTTTTCAAGATGGCGAAGGCATTGGTGGGAGCTGCAGACATGAAGGTAATGGAATGGCCTGACTTAGAAAAATTGTTAAGAGCCCATTACGCCCCACAAGTATCGTGCCTCATTAAGAGACACGAGTTTTACCGTCCGGATCAAGGGGAAAGCGAAAACATAAACAACTTCATGGAAAGTTTAAGAGACATTGGGGTGCATGTGAATTTAACAATTTAGAAGAGGCCATGCGTGATCGATTTGTTCTGGGCCTTAAAGACAAGGTGCTTCAGAGCAAGTTATTACTAAGACCTAAGATCACGCTGAAGGAAGCAGTAGAAGAGGCCTCTTCAGCAGCAGCTACCAAGTCCTCAGAAGCGGCCATGAAGAAAATCAACAAGGCCACAAGCCATCCTGATGTGGAAAAGTCCACAACAACTCATTGTGAGCAAATAGATTCTGAGTCAGACTGTAGTGAGGTGGAGGAAGGAATTTACAGACTCAGAATGGAGAGGAAAAAGAAAGACCTAGGAAGAAAGAGGCAAGATTTCTACTGCAGAGGGTGTGGGGGAAGCCACCACTGCACTGAATGCAAGTTTTTAGACACCATTTGCCTCCGTTGTGATAAAAGAGGACACCTAGCAAGAGTCTGCAAATCATCCAGAACTCCACCTAACAGAAGAAAGTTTGCTACAAGTAAAGACAAAGAATTCAAGCCTAACAATTTCTGTGAGAAAATGGGGCTCAGCACAGAAGCAAATGGGAAGAAAGAAACTCATCAAACAGTCACCATTGGTCATTCGTCACCCTTAAGAAGTAGAAAAGTGCATGTCAAGGTATTTATTGAAGGAAGGCCTTGCCAAATGGAAGTGGACTCAGGCTCATACCTATCTATGGTGTCATGGGACACTATTCACAGTCTTCTTCCCAACATCCAGAAGAAACACTTCAAGAAGCAAGCATTGACTCTTAAAGACTACGAAGGGAACAAGATTCCAGTAGTTGGAACAAGAGAATTCAACGTGAAGTTCAAGGGCCACACCAAATGCCTACCACTGACCATCATGGACAAGGACCGGCAAAGTCTGCTGGGCCTTGAGTGGTTCAACCCGCTGGGCATCGAGGTGACTGGCATCAATCACGTGAGCAACACTGAGTGGGAAGAGGCCTTGAAGTCTGAGTTTCCAGAGGTCTTCAGCAACGGATTAGGCAAGTACTTGAGGACCCCTATCTCCTTTAACCTAGATTCCAAGGTACAACCAATCCTTTTAAAACCCAGAAGAGTCCCATTTGCCTTAAAGGAAAAAATTGATGCACAATTTGATAAACTAATAGCCCAAGTGGTTTTAGAGCCCACTGATGACTCCAGGTGGGAGACACCCATAGTCACACCAGTCAAGGCTGATGGGTCAGTGAGAATCTGTGGAGACTACAAGGGGACATTGAACCATGCGCTACATACAGCAGAGCGCATATCCAGTTCCAGTAGTGCATAATTTATTACATTCCCTTGGAGGGGGCACAGTTTTTGCCAAGTTGGACCTGGCACAGGCATATCAACAATTAACAGTTGATGATGCCACTGCTGAAGCTCAAACCATTGTAACCCATAGAGGTGCTTTCAAATGCAAAAGGTTGCAGTTTGGAGTAAGCGTGGCACCAAGCATCTTCCAAAGCCTTATGGAAAGAATATTACAAGGATTGCCAGGGGTGGTGCCCTATTTTGATGACGTTTTAATTTCTGCTGAAAGTGACACTCAGTTACACGGGAGACTCAGGGAAGTCTTAACCAGATTCAAAAAAGCGGGGTTAAAAGTCAAAGAAGAAAAATGCACACTTAGAACAGATAAAGTGGAATTGTTGGGTTACATGATTGATAAACATGGCATCCACCCCACAGAAGCAAAGGTTCAGGCAATCAAAGAAGCCCCCAGGCCAAAATGCAAAACAGATCTGCAAGCATTTTTGGGTCTCTTTAACTTTTATCATATGTTTCTACCTCAGAAGGCAACCATTGCAGAACCACTACATAGGTTGCTGGACAAGAAATCTGTTTGGGTCTGGGGGAGGAAGGAACAAGCTGCATTTAACAATATCAAGAGACAAATCACGTCTGATGCTGTGCTGATACAGTTCTCTGAGAATCTTCCTGTTGTTCTGACTTGTGATGCCTCACCTTTTGGAGTGGGGGGGTATTGAGCCATATGCTTCCCAGTGGGAGGGAAGCTCCTATTGCATTTTACTCTCGCACCTTGACTAAAGCAGAGAGGAACTACAGCCAACTGGATAAGGAAGCCTTGGCAATTGTAGCAGCTGTCAAGAAATTCCATGAGTATTTATATGGGAGAACATTTACTGTTGTCACAGATCACAAACCTCTTTTAGGTATTGTGGCAGAGGACAAACCAATGCCCAAAATCCTGTCACCAAGAATGCTTAGATGGACCGAATTTCTTGCTGCTTATTCATACAAACTGATCCACAGACCTGGAAAAGACATTGGGCATGCAGATGTTTTGAGTCGCTTCCCACTTCCTTTACACATTGAGGACCCTGTTCCTGAGACTCATACCTTTTTCCTAGAAACTGTTGCCAAGCTTCCAGTACATGCTGCTCAAATTGCCAGAGAGACTGCCAAAGACACTTTATTGGCTCCTGTTATAGGCTGGATTAAGAAGGGTTGGCCACTTCAAGATCTACCTCAACTCTCACAACCTTTCAAATCCAGGCAAACTGTATTAAGAGGATGTATTTTGTGGGGTAACAGGGTGGTTATTCCTGCAAAACTACAAAAAGAGGTTTTGGAAATGTTACATGAGGGTCATCTGGGAATTGTCAGAATGAAGGGATTGGCCAGGAGTTATGTATGGTGGCCAGGTATTGACAAAATGGTTGAAAACTGGGTTGCATCTTGTCCCAACTGGCAGGTAGTCAGGCCTGCCCCACCTCTCACCCCACACAGGAATGGGAATGTCCTAGGGGCCCATGGTCCAGGATTCACATTGATTTTGCTGGCCCTACCAGAGGGCACACTTTCCTTATTATAGTTGATGCATATTCCAAATGGCTAGAGGTTATCCCTATGGCATCCACCACAACTGAAGCTGTCATCAAACAGCTTAAAAAGCTTTGTAACTCACGGGTTACCTGATGTGCTTGTTTCTGACAATGGCCCTCAATTTACATCCAAACTTTTTGAATCATATCTAGCACAACAGGGTATCAGACATGCCCTGACAGCCCCTGGGCACCTTCACTAACTGCTGGGCTGAACGTATGGTACGATTTACCAAGGAAAAACTTCAGCAATTGGGTCCAGGGGATATCACTGAGACAGTTGAAAAACTTCTCAGTGTTCAGCATATCACTCCTAACCCCTCAACTAATTTGTCCCCAGCTGAATTGTTGATGGGTAGGAAACTCAGGTCTCCCCTTGATCGCCTTCATCCCACTTACGCACCCAATGCACCACTAGATTCCACTAGAAAAATTCACTGTGGTTGATTCTGTTTATGCTAAGAACCTTATGGGTGAACCATTATGGATTCCTGCTGAGATAACCCAAATCACAGGCCCCAGGTCTTACAGGGTACAAACGGAGGATGGTGTCCTTTGGAGCAGGCACATTGATCAGTTAAGATCCAGATTGCCTCAGGAGCATCGCTTTTGCTCCTCTCTGGTTCCCATACCTACTGCCTCTTGTAGGGGGGAAGGGGAGGATCATGAGTGTAATCAGCAAGTAAGAATCAACCCCATGTGTAACGAGCTAACATGACAGGAACCATCCCAAAACCTGTCACAATACCAACAACCATTTTCACAAATGGAAGATTGCACATCACTACCTGATTTAGGTGCTGACATTGGGTTGGAGATGGATTGGGAGGAGAGACCAGGTTGTAGTAACCAAACAGGTTCTACCATTACTGTAAGTCCTAGTAAGGAAATGTCAGCAGACACATTTCCTCCCTCACAAGGTGAGAACCTTAAAACATCTGAACCACGTGAGGTCTCAACGTACAGAGCCCCACCTATTTAAAGGAATACATTAGATAAGCTGGGGTTTGAGTATGGACTGAACCTAGTGGGGAGGGGTGTTATGTATGCAAGTTTAAAGTTATTGGTTTAGTTTGAACTGTTCTTGTAAAATGTAAGAAATGATTGGTTTAAAAAGTGCGGGAAAACCCTGCACTCTGATTGGCTGGCAACTGCGGCTGCTGGCTATAAGTAGCAGCTGCAGCCCAGCTAAAGTGGGTCTGTTCTGAGCTGTAGTCACTAATAAACAAAGAGCTTGAAGCACTCCGCGTCTGTCTCTTCATGGAAACTTAACAATAATGCTCTATTTCAAAGGCTTATTTATTTATTTATTTATTTATTATTTGAACTTATATGCCGCCCCATCTCCGAAGACTGGGCTTACAACTAAAAAGCAAAGAACAATAAATACATTAAAAAACAATTAAATCAAAATTATAAGCCCAAATATTTATAAAATGAGTTAAAAATTTAAAATAACCCTCCCAAAGGGTCACAGCCGGGTTGGTCAAATAACCAGGTCTTCAACTCGCGGCGGAAGGTGCGGAGGTCAGGGGCCAGGCGGAGCTCCAAAGGCAGTTGATTCCAGAGGTCAGGGGCAGCAACAGAAAAGGCTCGTCGTCGAGGAACCGCCAGCCGGCATTGGCCCGCCGACGGAACCCGAGGAGTCCTTGCCTATGAGCTCGAACAGGCGATCGGTGTTTGACATCGGAAGAAGCGCTCCCTTAAATATTGAGGACCCATGTCGTGAAGGACTTTGTATGTTAACACTAAAACCTTGAATCCACCGGAGCGCAACCGGCAACCAATGCAGGCGCGCAGGAGGGGGGTCACATGGGAGAACCGGGTAACTCCCATCACCACCGCGCCGCCGCATTTTGCACCAGCTGCAATCTCCGGATGGTATGCAAGGGCAGTCCCAAATAGAGAGCGTTGCAGTAGTCAAGCCTGGAGGTAACAAGGGCATGAGTGATCGTGCGCAGGGCGTCCCGATCCAGAAAAGGGCGAAGTTGATGAACAAGACGGAGCTGGGCAAAGGCCCCCTGGCACGGCCCCCACCTGCTCCTCCAACCGGAGCCGTACATCCAGGAGGACCCCCAGATTCGCGCCCTATCCACAGGGGCAGCACCTCTCCCCTATGGCCAAAGATGGATAATCTTGACTGGGTCGGGACGCCGGTATGCACAGCCACTCAGTCTTGGCGGGTTGAGTCGAAGCATGTTTCCGCTCATCCAGTTCCGTACGCATCCAGACACCGGGTCATCAGGGAGAGGGCATCACTGATCTGGCCTGGGGTGGAAATGTACAGCTGAGTATCATCAGCGTACTGATGGAATTTCACCCCAAAACCACGGATGATCTCACCCAGCGGCTTCATGTAGATGTTAAACAAAAGGGGAAAGGACCGACCCTGAGGGACCCCACAAGTGAGGGCCCTAGGGGACGACCTGACCCCCTGCCAACACAGGTAGGAGGAGAACCACCGAAGAACGGTGCCCCCACTCCCAACCCCCAAGGCGACGCAAAGGATACCATGGTCGATGGTATCGAAAGCCGCTGAGAGGTCTAATAGGACCAGGACAGAGGAAAAACCCCTATCCCGAGCCCTCCAGAGATCATCCATCAGCGCGACCAATGCCGTCTCCGTGCTATACCCAGGTCGGAAGCCCGATTGATACGGATCTAGGTAGTCCGCTTCATCCAGGAAAAGCGGAACCTGTTGAGCCACCACACTCTCAACAACCTTCGCCAGAAACGAAGGTTGGAGACTGGACGAAAGTTGTCTAACACAGTGGGTCCAGGGCAGGCTTCTTCAGGAGGGCCTCACCACCGCCTCTTTCAAGGCGGCGGAAAGACACCCTCCCTTAAAGAAGCGTTGATAACTGCCCGAGCCAACGCAGTGGCCTCCCTGGCGGCATAAGCCAGCCAGGAGGGACACGGGTCCAATAAACATGTGGTGGAACTCATACGCCGCATAATCCTGTCCACTTCATCCTCGGAAACCGGTCGAACTCATCCCAAATAACCAGACTCCCTGCCCCCTTCCTCAGACCACTGCAAATCGGAGGACAACCCGTCACGAATCGAGCAATCTTATCCGACAGATATTGAACAAATTCCTCGGCCCTACCCCGCGGGTCCGGCCCCCCTCTGGCTGAAGGAGGGAACAAGTAACCCGAAACAGGGCGGCCGGGCGATTATCTGCGGACGCTATGAGGGTGGAGAGATAAGATCTTCTCGCCTCTCTCATAGCTACCAGGTAAGTCCTAATAAAGGCTCTCAGCTGGGCTCGGTCGGATTGGGAACGGGTAAACCTCCACCTGCTCTCTAAACCCCTTCGATGGGGCTTCATCTCCCGGAGCTCCTCAGTATACCAAGGAGCCAGCCGAGATCCACGACGCACAAGGGGCGATGGGGACAACCCTGTCGAGGGCCTCCGACGCAGCCCGTTGCCAGGCTATTGCCAGATCCTCGGCAGAGCTGTGAGCAAGGGAAGAAGGAAAGAACCCCAGTTCTGCCTGGAACCTCTCAGGGTCCATTAGGCGTCTGGGGTGGAACCATCTAGGTGGCTCCTCATCCCAGCAGTGGGGGGCGGCCTGTTGGAAGACCAGCCTTAGGAGATAGTGATCAGACCATGGAACAGGCAGAGTCGTAATAGCGACCTGCCCTCTGTCACTCCGCCACTGCTCAGAGATAAAAACTAGGTCAAGAGTATTTCCCCCTCCATGAGTAGGACCTTGAATCAACTGGGTCAGGCCCATGGCCTCCATAGAAGCCATGAATTCCTGGGCCACACCCGACCCCCCCCCCCAAGGAAGGGGGGTTTTGATATGTTTGAAAACTGATAGTTGTCACGACCTTCATTCAAAATTAAATCAAGGAGCAGTAACACAACAAGTGTATGCATGAGAGAGAGAGAGAGAGAGAGAGAGAGAGAGAGAGAGAGACCAAAAAATGAATAATGGGGGGGAGTAATAATTACAGTTTCCTTCAATTTATTTTAGAAAAAGAATATAATTATTACATTTAACAAAGAAAGAAAGGCTGCTAGAAGGGGAGGGAGGGAGGGAGAGAGAGAGAGAGAGCACAGAGAGAGCACCAATCAGTGATTTTTGCTCACTCTCTCTTTCTCCCTCTCCCTCTCCCTTTCCCCTTTCCCCTGTTTCTCTCACACACATATTACAACCTTTTTAGTTGCTAAGCAAGGTGGGGGTGTAAAGGTTCTGACTTAATTAGATATAGATAGTCCTCACTTAACAACCACTATCAGGCCTGAAATTCTGTTCATAACCATTGGGTTCACTATGCAGGTCAGCATATGAGCTGATTCAATTTTACAACCATTTTTATGACTAAAATATGTATAAAGCAAATCACCATTGTCGTTAAGTGAATCATGTGGTTGTTAATAACCATGTGGTCATTAAGCAAATCATTATCCTGAATGGGTAGTTGTATGCAACATTTCCTCAAGGGTACATTTTCATAGTACATAAGTGGAGGAGATAGCTGCTGGTAAACTGGTGTACCGCTTATGTACTCCCTATGTTTCCTTTCTTCCAAGTTGACATCTGCAGGGTCTACTCAGCTCATATAGAATGATTTACCTTGGGTCCTTGGGTTGTGCAATAGAATGTATATTCTCACATCATCTGCATTCTGGTGATAGAAACGCTTTGGGTTCACTTATCCTACTCAATTTGGCACTTTTCTGGTAGATTACAACTCCCATGATACTAAATTATTACACAACCCAGAAAATGCTGGGTAGCAAGTATGAGAGTTGTGATGAAATACATTTAAGGACACACTGTTGGGAAAGCTGAAATCTATTTACAGTAGATAATACTGTTTGAGGGTATTGTTGAATTAGAGAGAAGGGGATGGAAAGCTGGAGAAGAGAGAAATTAAGTACATAGTAAGCAAACAAGAAGAAGGAGAAGAAGAAATGAGAAATCCTACTTTCTAACCCTTCTGTGCTCTGCAAACAGCTTTTGTGGTTTCTACAACTTTATTAAATTCTTAATAATTTTCCTGTAATCATGAGATCTAGATATTTGAGTTTTTATCAAATGAAAGCTGAGCTTATATTAGACTTTACAAAAGGATGCATTTTTATATTCATCAACCTGACTGCAAGTAGTATTTCAAAGGATGTAAAATGGATGTAGGTTTCTATTGATTTTTATTGATACTATAGTGTTTTATAAGTTCCCGCAAAGTTCTTTGAAAGTATTCATAATATATAGGAAGCAAAATTGTACAACAATATAGAGCAGTCACAATAAATCACAAAAAGACATAAATTGTTAAGAATGACAGATCTAAAAATTTAAAAAGCCAATATCACAGCCCAGACTATCTTCAGAAGCTCCTAAAAGAAAAAGGTAGGAAAACTTTAAAATGTTTATCTGACTTATGGCAGTCACAAGGCACCAGGCAAATTCTCTGGATAGGACATTCTACAACCACTTGGAGTGCCTGTATATTTGCGGAAAACCCTCAGAGAAACAGCACAGGGGAGGAGGCGAGTTGATATTGCTATTGAGAAAAGAAATGTGTTCTTTCATTTTATATTTTTGTGTACTACTCTAGACAATATGATTGAAAGATTATTAAAGCTTTCTATAATAATTTTAAAAAATCTCATATATTGGAAATTCTAATTTATGGAATAAATAGACATGCTTGCATAATGTCAATTGGTTATAGAAATGATAATCTTAATGTATTTGTGTTAATGTCAATGAATTTATTCATTTTATTTACAAAATTTATAGCCTGCCTCACTCCTGGCAGACTCTAAGCAAGGTGCAACAAAGTCCAGAAAAATGCATTAAAACATATCTAAATGCTAACAATAAACAGACAAGTTTTCAAATATTATTCTGCCTCTCTTGTCATGTAAAAACTTGTTTGAATCAAAAGACTGTCAAAACCCATCATATTCTGACTTGTAAATGCTAATGCTAATTTTTTTTTAAATGATTTGGAAGTCAGCTTGTCTGGTGGGATAGGCTTTCAAATAAACAAAAACTAGTTAAAGCTGAAGCTGTTTCTTTCCTGAGCAATGTCTGAGGTAGTTTTTTGCAATAAAAATGTAAATTTTAACTCATGGTCATGGGGAAGTCAAACTTGTCAAATAAAATCACTGAGTAGTAATTACACATGACTGAAGATTACTCCTCAATTTAATATAGTCCTTGCATTCAGGCTTCAGAAAGAGAGCAAGAATAAAATAATATACTGTATGCTTTTCTTAATAAATCCAACAGAAGAAAATATATATAACCCAGGGTTGAGCTGTCCTTGGTGTTCTCTGAGTTTGGTTATGTGCATGCAGATGTTAATCAACTAGATTATCAAACTAGATAACTGATGATGTTACCTAACTGGGTAATGAAATACCTGCAAGCGAACAGCCAAGCCTCAAAGAGCACCAATGACTCCATAGTTAATAAACACAGTCTAAAATAAAAACAGTTATACTTTGCTTCTAAGGAAAGGAATTGTTTTTTAGAATGTGTAGCAGGTAAATAGAAATCAGATGTGTTGGGTTAGTATTTGGAACTCAGCATGGCTAACTATTGACTATATGCCTGAAGATGGCTCTGAGGGTGTTCAGCCTTTATCCTCAAACATGAACACATTTATCATAAGTTGAATAATACTTGATATAGTTTTTAGCAACTTTTAAATAGTCAAAGAAATAAAAATACATTCAACAGTGCAATTAAAAAAACATTTTATTGATAAAATAAACCAATTAGAAGATATGAATGCTAATAAAATCAGAAGAGATTATACAGAACAGTGATTAAATGAGTAATGTTTGAAGAAACTGAAAATATACCTATGAACAGTTAATATAACTCAATCCTTTAATATATTATTAAATCTAGCTAGGTAAAACATCTATTGCTCCCTCTTTTCTGTTTTGATATCATGTATTATTTCAGTACAATGATATTATATATAATACACTTAGATTCTTAATATCCTATTAATTAGAAACCTTAGAATATTGAATATAGATAAGAGAAAAAATGGATATCCATTCATTGATGTTATTAAAGTTAAGTGTTAGGGTTATTTCACATTTTTCTTCAAAATTAAATATAAAGTTGGAAATGAAATTTTAAAAATGAAGGAAGAATATTCATCAGATATCTACACTATGCTACTAAATACACCATGCTCTCATTGTTACGAACTTTAACTGGGCAACACTTGCACAGTTAAAGAAAATCCTAAATCCAATCTTTGGGCAAAGGCTGTATGACATCTCTTTCCATCATGCTGCAATTTTGAAACATATTCTGCTAATAATGATTTATCTAAAAACATCACCAAATGTGTAAATATTGTGTCCAGAAACCTATTTTCAAAGAGTTCCAGCAAGTTCTGTAGACTGAAGGTAGAAGTGGGAAGGTAGATCTCAATAGTAACTGGAATGTACAAAAAATGACCAGACTCAGATAAAAGATGCACTGAAAAAACATTGGCTTGAACTGTATAAAATAAAGGCAGGATATTGATAAATAAATATATCTTTAATAGCATTTGCTCTTTGTTGCCACGAAAAAGATTTTCAGGAATAATGTAATCTGAATAACAGTCGTATTACAAATTTCAAAGTCTGAACTTCATATCATACAAAAACAAATAACCTGGTCTCCCATTAGGGTGATGTTTAAGTTCTTCTGCATTGTCTCTGTGTGCTCCTATATCCAAAATGCTTGCAAGTTTGTTTTTTGACATTAATATTTTATTAGTCATGGCTATAAAATGATTTGTTAGGGCAGGCTATTTCTGGAACAACTCAAAGTGAGTTGGAAACTCTGCACAGTTCTAATAAAAAGGTACATATTTATTTCACTACTAGAAATAGAAGCGTAAATCCATATCAGAAAAAAAACATTTAAATTGTTTGGTGCTTTAACCTAACGTGTAAAATCAAAACCTGATTCAGTTGCTCTGCTAGAAAATATTATATATTAAATATATATATTAAAAGATTTGTATCCATGCATGTACAAATAAGGAGGGACCAGGAGATATTGTTGCCCCACAAATTCTGCAGAAGGCTATTCATGTTGCTTTGCTAAGCTTTTCTTGTTTCTAGTTCCTGCTTTTTAATATATTAGCTTTTGGAATAGAAGATGGCAGAAGAAGACTTATAGAATTACTGCATATTACCGAAGAGCCCATCTTATGGTCTATGTGTCTAAGTTGAAAAAGAGAGTATTCTTCATTTGAAAGGGGGAAGTGGTCAGAAAACCCAATCCAGATGCTTAGCACTTGTTAGAGTGAAAATGATGGTAGTGGTGATGTTAAGGCATTCAGACAAGCTTAGCCTGCTACAAAAGTCCTCCTTTAACAAAACTCTTTTATAGTAATTAAGTAATTAAGCAAGACATCATGTGAACATGACTTCCAAGCTTCCTTACTAGCTGTCCCATTGATTTGCTTGCTGGAAGCCAATTGGGAAGATCATAAATGGCAATCATGTGACCATGGCAGGCTGCAACCATCATAAATGCACAACAGTTGCCAAGTGCCTGAATCATAATGACGTGACTATGGAGACACTGTGACAGTTGTATGTGCAAGTACTGGTTTTAACTTTTACAGCATGGTTGTAATTTTGAATGGTTGCTTAAGACATGATCATAAGTCAAGGATAATATGTTCACTGCCCATAATAGCAAGGGAGATATAAGTCCATATTTTTAGCAACAACATTTTCATAACAAGGGAAACCTATTAAAATAAGGCTTCCACTTAAGGGGAGGCTTGTAGATACAGGCTTGTAGATACAGGTCTTCATGCATATCTTCTACATAATTTATTATTGAATTTATTGAATTGCATATAGGTGTGAGATCACATGCATGAAAATGATGAAAAGGCGGTTTCTAACTTTGGAAGCAACTGCTACACAACACAACACCTGCTAAAAACAAAATTCTGAGAGGAAGATGAAGCTACAGCTTGAAAACCGGGTTGACAAAGCACCAGCAAATGAAAACATATCAGTAATTTGAGTGCAGAAGTAGCATTGTACCCAAACAGAAAGTCTTGCTGTGTGCATCAAATATACCACAAGTTAATGAAAATTAGAGCTATAGCATCACACCATTGACATTATACAATTTCCTTGGCTCTGTGTTACAGAATAGTCTCAAAATTGAATATGGTCTTCAGGAATTTTATACAATAAGAACCTATTTTTATTTGATTTTGTCAATCGCTTACAAGATAATAGGTATAAGTCTAAACATGAGTAAGAATACAGGAAATAGGTACAAATAAATGGGGACAATAGGACAGGGATGGGAGGCACAATGGTGCACTTATGCACACCCCTTACAGACCTTTTAGGAATGGGGTGAGGTCAATAGTGGATAGTTTGAGGTTAAAGGAGTGGGGGTTTGAGGATGTAACAACAGAGTCAGGTAGTGCATTCCAGGCATAGACCACTCTGTTGCTGAAGTTGTACTTTCTGCAATCAAGTTTGGAGTGGTTAACATTGAGTTTGTATCTGTTGTGTGCTCTTGTATTGTTGCGGTTGAAGCTGAAGTAGTCATTGACTGGTAGGACATTATAGCAGATAATTTTGTGTACTATGCTTAAGTCCAACCATAGGTGGCCTAGTTCAAGATTGTCCAAGCCCAAAATTTCAAGACTAGTTGTGCTGTCCAGACAGTGTATAGGTAATGGGAATTGAGTTAGTTAAGTTAGAATTGGGAGCTGTCCCCTTAAGGGAATGCCTCATGGTAAATGTAGTTAATGCATCCTGGGGAATGTAGTTCATGTCATGTGGTCACGTCTGTAATCCTGATTGGTCACTGAATTGACCCTTGGTTGGGTTGGGGAAGATTCCTTCACTCTTGCCTGGACCCCAGCAGCATGCTGGTGCCTCACCCCCTTGCTTCTTCATTATGGGATGAAAGATCACTATTCTTTTACACTATGAAGCCAGCTATGCAAGGAATTGGACATTAGATGGATCTTGATGTAACTGTGAGTTATATTTGAGGATGCCTGGTGAACCAATAAAGAAACTTTGTATGGAAGTCTTTGTAGAGTTGTCTGTCTGTCTTTATATTCAGCCAGTACCATGTTTCCCCGAAAATAAGACACTGTCTTATATTTTTTTTTGCTCCCAAAAATACACTAGGTCTTATTTTCGGGGTAGGTCTTATATATTTATGGTGCCAAATAGTGGGTGTGAGTGTGTAGGGGGGGGTGTTTCGCAGGTGCACAGTTGCTCCCTGAAAAGTCTTCCTGGAACTGGAGATTTACACTAGGTCTTATTTTTGGGGTAGGTCTTATATTAGGGCAGGTTTAGAAAATAGTGCTAGGTCTTACTTTCGGGGTAGGTCTTATTTTCGGGGAAACACGGTAATTATAAAAAACAGAACAGTAAAAGAATAGTGCTAATCCGAACTCCCTCAGTAAAAGAATAGTGCTTTATCCAAATTCCCTCAGTAAAAGAATACTGTTAATCAGAACTCCCACAGTAAAAGAATGATGTTATATCTGAATTCCTGTGAAGAGTAAAAGCAATTTGAATTCCTGTGAGAGGAGTAAAAGTATACTGAAAACTGAACTCCCAAGTAAAAGTACAATGCTAATCTGCATTTCCAAAGTAAAGATATAAGTTAATCAGATTGCCTGTGAAGGACTCTTTCTCTGTCTCTTTCTCTTTCTGAGCAACTGAAGTTACCAAAGCCTGTTTGAATTGCTGGGAGGGGCCGGAAATCCCCCATTTTGCAAGAGACAAACAAGTAAAATCTTCTCTGGGTCCTTGCATTCCTGTCTCTCTGCTATTCCAAAGACTGCTTGGCAAATGAAAGAGAGAGAATCTGTAGCATTTCCTGAGTCTTCAGACCCTTTACGAATGCAGTGGAAAGAGACAGAGTAATACTTTCTTGTGTCCTTAAAACAAAGAAACTGCATTTTCTCTATCTCTGGAGTGGCTTTACATTCCTCACTGCTTGTGCCTTCGAGAGGAAGAAGATAATAAAGAGGCCCCCTCTAGCCAGTTTACGATGGGGTCTCCAAGCAACAAGGTCATAAATTCTTTAGTGCTGAGTCATCTTCATGGCAACGGGCCATATACCCCCCTGAAGAGAGAAACCAAATCCAGCAAACAATTTAGAGACAGGATTGCAGCTTGCCTTCCTTTGCTGACAGAGCCAAAAAGATTTTTTCCTTTACTGAAAATTAGAGGTGATCTAAAGTCAAAGAATAACAGCTTGCATTACTCAGCAAAGGGAAATCACTTAATCATAGTTGCCCATGCATTGGACTAAAGTATAATATCCTTTGATGACCTTTCCTCTCAGCATAACTGCCTACAATTCAGTTTTTCACAGCCCAACTGCCTGCCATTAACTACTAGCTTGCATCGCTATCTGGTGGTCAAGTAGAGAATTTCACAGGAAATTTCTAAATTCACTTAATAGCTTGCAGCAACCCCTTGCAACATAACCCCAAGGGTCAAGCACCACTAAGAGGCCAACCTGTGTTGTATCTTCCAGACCTAGTTGTATCTTCCAGACCATCAGTATCTTCCAGACCTAGCAAGCACCACTAACAGGCCAACCTGTGTACCTCACCAGTGTCTTCCAGACCTGGCAACGCACACCTCTAGTAGTCAACCACTGAATTTTACAGAAGTTTCTAAATTCAGCCATATGCCTACAGCACCACCTAGAGTACTGAATTTTACAGAAGTTTCTAAATTCAGCCACACGCCTGCAGCACCACCTAGAGTACTGAATTTTACAGAAGTTCTAAATTCAGCCACATGCCTGCAGTGCCATCCTAGTGAAAAAAAGGGGAAGTACACGGAAACCGCTAAATTTTCCAAAATTCACCTTTTACCAATTTGAAGCATGGCAATGTCTTCAGCCATGTTAGATGTCTCTGATGTACCAGAGGACTTGAACCCTCCACTGACCCTTGATGTAAATGTTGAGCCTGGTTCCCAAAACCCAGTTTTGGATGTCCAACATTCTGAAGAGGCTACGATACCTCAGAAAGCCTATGACCTCAGACAGCATAGGAAGCTTACCGAACCCATGGAATCATGCTTGAGGGAGGATTGGGACAGGCAGTATCACCACTATGCAGACTTATGGTCAGAGCTGGTGGAGATCTGCAATGCCCCCATAAATGAGTTGTTTCTCGACAGCATCCGCTCATTGGAGATCAAGATAGATTGTCTTCTCACACAGTGGAGAGACAGCGAAAGTAATCTCAAATCCATCCAGTTGAAGCTGGGTGATTCAAAGCTCCAAGTGCACATACAATGCTTCAAGGAGTTAAACAAGGAACATGAAGACTACATTCAGAGAGGCAAAGATTCCCTCCAAGCAGCCCTCCATGACATGCTACAGCTGGAAGAAGTGTCAAGGGAGAGGGCCACATCTGACAGAGCTCCTCAATCACATGTGGCTTCCTCCCACTATTCTAAGAAAGCCTCCTCCCTCCATCCCAAGCCAGCTAGATCTCAAGCAGGTTCCAGTGTCTCACAGCAATTCTCTGCTGCTAGCTCTTCCCATCCTTCCAGAGCATCCTCACATCACAGCGATGTGTCTAAGGCCTCCAAGGCAGCAAGTTATGCTGACCGAGCTGCAGAAGCTGAAATAGAAGCTGCAGTAGCAGGCGCAGATCTATGTGCAACGATGGAGGTGACACGGCAGAAGGAGGCAGTAGCAGTTCAAGCAGCAGAAATTGCCAGCCAACAGGCAGAAATGGCCAAAGCTCAGGCCTAATTGGAGTTGGTCGAATGACAAAGGGAGTTGGCAACAAAGACAGCACAGGCCGCAGCATTACAGAAGGTTGCTGACAACACCTCCCTCAACTTTAACCCTGGAGAATTGGAAAGAGAGAGCCCAGAAAAATGGGTCAAGGCCTATGTGGATGAGCAGCACTCACTATGAAACAAGCAGGTGGAACGGCACAGTTAGTTAGCAGTCTCCCAGAACCAAGGGATCAAAGGGCAGAATCTCAACCACAGGATCTAAACACTGGTCAAAAAATTGACGTTGTAAGACTAAGACTCCAGACTCCTTTCCCAAAAGCAGCAAATCTACCCCAATGCCTCATGGCCAACAGGGCAAGCAACTTAGTCCACCAGTAACTACAAAGATCTCTCAACAGGTAGGCATGCCACACTCAATCCACAGGCAAAAGAGTTCCTGCCACACCCTCCAGGCAATTCTAACACAGAGATATGGCAAGACGAAGGTGGTACCCACACCCGGCAGCAAGAGAGACTACCTGCATATGTGTTAACGGCTCATGACCTCCTCATAAAGTACTCTAAGGAGAACCATGACCTGTCCACAATACATGCCCTCAAGCCAGAATGCCATGCCTACAAGGACGCTATACCAAGAGATGATCTGCCATCACAGAGAAGAAACAGAGAACCATTACTACAATGGGGAAAGCTGGACTTTGCAGCTAACAGCATGTATAAATTTAACAACAAGCCAGGCAGAGAATATCTACTGTGGAAGCGCATTTTCACAAGTACCATTCAACAAGAAAGGCCGCATGCTGGCGAAGAACTTAAATTTCTGTTGGCATGGCTGAGACCATGGTCTGTTGAAATAGTGAAAGACATTTACTCAGCCATACTGAATGACTCAAGCACCATCCTGAAACAGGTGTGGGATACTCTGGACAAAATGTATGGCGATACCACATTGATGGAATATTCGCTATTAGAATGACTGGACAGTTTCCCTCATATCACCATCCATGAAACCCGAAGGCTGGAAGAATTTTCCACCATTCTTATGCAGCTGCGAACAGCCAAAGAGTGTTCTGACTTACCAGGACTTGCTTGCCTCGATTAGTTTATAACCCAAGAAGCAATCATTACCAAACTACCAAAACAGATACTGGAACAATGGATTGTTTTGTCTGATGCCTTCCTGGCCACAAACCAACACAGAGAACTACCCTTTGCCCTTCTCAAAGAATCTGTTGCCTGTCAAACAATGCCCTGTAACAGCTTTCATAAGCTCTGCCTAAGAAGCAGCTATCTCCCTACTGACAAAGAGCACAACTGAAACTCCACACCTCTCAAGAGTATAGTGCAAATCGCCAGAGAAAACAACCTTGCGACAGTACATAAAATGGAGATCGCTACCACACCCGTTCAGAGCATAGGTGAAAACACATCAGAAACAACCCAAGATAGGCTTACGACAACGAAGAGAGTCCAGCTTTGCCCATTACACAACTCTCGACACCCGCTGAACAGGTGCCAAACATTCACACAGAAACTATGCACCTAAGGAAGGCTTTGTTAAGAGAGTACAGATTCTGCTATAAGTGTTGCAAATCTAAACACTCGGCCAAAGACTGCACAGCCAAGGTGCAATGTCATCTATGCAACAGCAACAAGCACCCAGCCACTCTGCATCCAGACTCTGAGCCACCACAGCAGACAACACATAACTCTCCCTCGGCCAAGGAGCCTCAGCATGCTATAGAGGCACACCCAGAGCCAGTGGTGAATGTCAATGGCACGGCAATGTGCGGTAACACACTGTCTCCTCACTTGTGTCATCAGATCTGCTTAGCCAATGTCTACCATGATGGATGCCCAGAAGAAGCAGTGAAGATGTATGTAATTGTGGATAATCAGAGCAATTGCTCGCTGGCCAAGCCCGCATTCTTCGACCTCTTTGCTGTTCAAAAGGAAGAAGTGCACTTTACGATATCAACGTGCACCGTACCATGAAGTACAGTGGGGAGGAGAGCTACTGGACTCTGTATAGAATCATTAGATGGGACTTGCCGGTTCCCACTGCTGCCTGTGTTTGAATGGGATGGGATACCAAGTGACCGCAGCCAGATCGCAACACCAGAGGTAGCAAGCAACATACCTCACCTGAAGCATATGGCTCACCACTTTCCCGCTCTAGATCCAAAGGCAGAGATTTTACTCTTGCTGGGAGTAGATGCCCCTGATGCTTCAGCTTGCATTGAAGTAGTCAGAGGCCTGAGAAGCTCTCCATATGCCTTCAAAACAGACCTAGGATGGGGAATCTCAGGAATGGTCTGTGGTGATTGGCTGCAGTCCCCAACCCAGGCAGATGTCTTCGCAACATCCATTCCAACAGCTTGCCAACACCCTTTGGAACAATTGGAAGCAAGAGTACCTGTCCACCCTACAAGGCCGCCATAAGCAACCAGCAGACTTTCACCAAGAAGCTGTTCATCAGACCGGTCACCGACCTAGTGTTGCTGCAGAGAAAGGCTGAACTTGAAGATTGAACCTCAAGCTTTGCATGCTTTGCTTTGTTTGATGTTATATTACTGTTTACTGTTTATCTTACTTATATAGTTAATTGATAGTTAGTTAGTAGTGGAATTTATAATTCCAGGTGGGGAGTGTGCTATCCAGACAGTATATAGGTAATATGAATTGAGTTAGTTAAGTTAGAATTGGGAGCTGTCCCCTTAAGGGAATGCCTCATGGTAAATGTAGTTAATGCATTCCTGGAAATGTAGTCCATGTCATGTGGTCACATCTGTAATCCTGATTGGTCACTGAATTGACCTTTCATTGAGTTGGGGAAGATTCCTTCACTCTTGCCTGGACCCTAGCAGCGTGCTGGTGCCTCACCTCCTTGCTTCTTCATTATGGGATGAAAGATCACTATTCTTTTACACTATGAAGCCAGCTATGCAAAGAATTGGACATTAGATGGATCTCGACGTAACAGTGAGTTATATTTGAGGATGCCTGGTGAACCAATAAAGAAACTTTGTATGGAAGCCTTTGTAGAGTTGTCTGTCTGCCTTTATATTCAGCCAGTAATTATAAAAGACAGAACACTAGTGGTATAGGGTATTCTGTTGCGGGCAGAGGAGTGTAGTACCCTTCTTGTGAAATACCTCTGGACTCACTCAAATGTATTAATGTCTGATATACAGTGTGCATTACAGACAGATAAGCTGTATTCGAGTATTGGTCTAGCAAAGGTTTTGAATGCCCTAGTTAGCAATTCAATATTTCCAGGGGAGAAGCTTCATAAGATTAGATTTACAACTCTTAATGCCTTTTTGGTGATGCTGTTACAGTGAGCTCTAGTGCTTAGATCATTAGATATGAGTACTCCGAGGTCCTTGACAAAGTGAGGGTCATCAATGAGGTCATATCCGCCTAGCTTGTATTTGGTGAACTGATTTTTTTTACTAATGTGTAGGACAGAGCATTTGTTGGTTGAGATTTGGAGTTGCCAAATGTTTGACCATTCAGACACATAATCAAGGTCACTTTGAAGAACAGTAGCATTGTCGGTGGTGTTAAATAATTTTACATCATCCGTGAAGAGGATGCAGTTGCTAATAAGGTGATCGCAAAGGTCATTTATATAGAGTATAAAAAGTGTGGGTCCTAAAATGCTGCCTTGGGGAACACCACTGTTGACTGGAGGAGGGCTGGATATAGCACTCCCTATTTTTACTATTTGTTGCCTGTTTGACAGGAATGCAGTAATCCACTTATGAAGGGATCTGGAAATGCTGTAAGAGTTTAGTTTTAACAGTAGCTTGTCATGTACCACTGAATCAAAGGCTTTGCAGAAGTCTATGTAAATTGCGTCTATTGCTTTACCCTGGTTGAGTAGAGTAGTCCATATGTTTTTGCAGTGTAGGAGTTGTAGGTTGCAGGACAATTTTTTCCTGAAACCAAATCCCAAATTGTTTTTGGGAGAGTAGGTTGTTTGACTCTAAGTGGAGAGTGATGAATTGGTTAATGATTGATTCCATGACTTTGCACGTGACACAACACAGTGAGATTGGTCTGTAGTTTTCAACCAGGCTGGGGTCACCTTTTTTGAAGATAGGGATGACCATAGCTAAGGACCATAGGTCCGGTAAGGAGCTGGTTTTGAATGATATATCATATATAATGCTTAGGGGTTCCGCTATGGCAGAGGAGTGCTTTTTTAAGAAGTATGCACATAATCCATCAGGGTCAATAGATAGGGATGGTTTTAGGTTTCATAGCACCTTTTCTACATTATCTTCTGTAAAGTCAATATGTAGTAGATCACTGCAGTTAGTTGTGGTATGACTAGGAAATGTGGGGCATGAGCAGGGGTGGGATTCTACCGGTTCTGACCACCTCTGTAGAACCGGTTGCTCTGAAGAACAGCAAACAGAGAGCATACATAGAACTGGTTTTATGTCTGCTGATCTTTTGGCCCACCCACCTGCCTGGGCTCTTATTTGACCTTTATTTCCTGCTTTTTCAACCATAGCTGCTTTGCACAACACAGCTGCAGTTGAAAAAGCAGGAAAAAAGCGCCTTTTCAACTGCTGCGCTAGCTGTGCTAGCTGATGACGATATACACACAAAATGTAAAATCACCGAACCGGTAGTTACACCAGTCGGATCCCCCCCGGGGCATGAGCCATTGCTGTTTACAAAGACTGAACTGAAGAAAGTGTTGAAGAGGTTGGCCTCGCTGCAGTCTTTCCCATTTGGTCCCTTTAGAGGTAGGTCTTTAAGTCTTTAAGTTTGGAATTTACAAAATTGTAGAAGGCATGGGTAGATTTTGTATGTAGGAGGTTTTCCTCCTGCTTGCAGTAATAATTTGTGCATTCTGCCTTTATCTGGCATCATAAGGTGTTGTATCAGTTTTTAAAGTTTGCTACGTAGCTAGTTTTGTTTTTACGCCATAGTGATTTTTTTTATTGAAGTTTCCTTATTGTTATGGGTATTTTTTTGTTTTTTTGTTTTTAGGGGTTACTAATGGTACATATAGTTTAATGACTCTTTCAAGTTCAAGTAAGAATGCATTATAATGGTCCTCTGTATTATTACAGTTAGAGAACAGAAAGTGCCAATCAAGAGGCATCTATGAGATCATAGTTGGCTTTTTTGAATCTTGGATCCTAAGGCATAAACTTCTCCTCTGCAAATGACTGCACTCAACACATGGATGTCTCAAGGTGGAAGAACAAACAGTATTCAAGATAGAATCCATTGCCATTTGTAATTGTGGGATTTCTTTATATCAGGGGTGCCAAACTCGATTTCATTGAGGGCCGCATCAGCATTGTGTTTGATCTCAGGGTGTGTGTGGCTAGGGTGGGCATGGCCAGCTTGACATCACTTGTGTTGGAGGCACCTGTGGGCCAGGCAGGGCTGCGGGGATCCATTGTCTCCAGTGGAGGAAAGCTAGACCAGGGAGAGTGTCAAACCTTTGTCTTCCAGAGGAGCCTTGATGTCTGCTGGTAGCCAAGTGCTAAGGCAGAACTACCCTTCCTTCCTTCCTTCCTTCCTTCCTTCCTTCCTTCCTTCCTTCCTTCCTTCCTTCCTTCCTTCCTTCCCTTTCTTTTCAGTACATTACCAATTTATGCCTTCTCCTACTTTAATAAAGTTTGCTATTTTGGTTTTGCTTCCTTTCTAAAAATTTTTCTTGTTTTCAAACATCTAAGACGAATGGATTGGAGTTATTGATTAAGCATAAGAGTATGCTTCTCAATTGTATGTTTTGATAAGCAGAGGTACTGAAAAAGAGCAACTACCAAGATTAGTGTGTGCATTTGAACCACTGCTGTTATTGACCCGAACTTCTAAAGATTTTCAGGAAGGCGTAAAGCTGATAATAATGTCTTAATGTGTTAATGATTTCTGCTGAAGCATCTGCTCTTTTTCCCCTCTGTTTCTACCTGTTTGGGTTATTGGAGAGAAGATAGATAAACACAGTCATGGTTCTTAAACAATATATGAATTAAGCTTAAAAATGTATCTGATGGGTATGCTAGACCTAACAATATTCTATCAAATGCAATATTTCAATAGTCTGGAAATGGGGTACTTAGAATCATGTATTTTGTTCAAAGTGTGTTCTCACTAGTGCAGAGTAGAGGGGAATGAGAACTTAGGTAAACTTGATGTCTTTTAATGCTTCTTTTAATGCAGCCCAAAACAGCATTCATCCTTTGCTAAATTCTCTTAATAATACTCAGAATGACAGAACAAGGCTACAATCTAATCAGAACAGGTTAGAACATGGGTCTCCAACCTTGGCCACTTTAAGCCTGGAGAACGGCTTTGCTGGCTGGGGAATTCTGGGAGTTGAAGTCCTCCAGGCTTAAAGTGGCCAAGATTGGAGACCCCTGGGTTAGAAGACTGGGCAGAGAGGAATCATATTACATTAAAAAACAGCCCACCAATCCTGCTATGCAGGCTAAGAAAAACGTTGAATGGTTCTGGCCCCAAAAGAGATCTCTGAAAACCCCCACTGATTACAGCATTTCTTTTGCCCACTTATTAAGTTACCTTAAGAAGAAGATGGGGTTTGCTTCACATGTCCTGCTTTTCAGAAAGTCATGCAACTATGGGACAGTCTTCAGTATGTTTCCAGGTATTATAGATGATAAATATAGATGGATATGAGAGAGGAAGAGAGAAAGAGAGGGAGGGAAGGAGAGAAGATGAAGATAGTAGAGGTGATAGCTGATAGATAGATAGATAGAGAGATAGATAGATAGAGAGAGAGAGAGAGATGATAGACATACAGATAGACAGACAGACAGATAGATAGATAGATGATATACAGACAGAAACAGACATAGATAGATAGATAGATAGATAGATAGATAGATAGATAGATAGATAGGCAGGCAGGCAGGCAGCAGGCAGGCAGGCAGGCAGGCAGGCAGGCAGGCAGGCAGGCAGACATCAGCTTATTTCACAAACCAGACAATAGTCCCATTTTTAAACAACATGTCATATACTAAAATTTGGCAATGTGATTAGAGCAGATTCCAGGAGATTTATATCACTTTGGAGGTTTCTTTTTTTAGGACAAGCAGTCAACAAGAGAAAGGACATAGATACTAGGAACAAGCTTCTTAGAAATGCAAAGAGAGAGAGACACGGAATTCTTTTCAGATCACAAGCCATATAGATATTTAAAATTCCTGTCCATCATCCACACCTTATCAAAAGTTAATGAAGAATCAAGTCAAACTCAATTGTCTGGGTGTTTTATAATTAATTTCTTCAGGCATAAAAAATTTGCATATGTTGCTTAACTTGCAAAATGAGTTATGCTGGAAATTTCTTTTCAATTTTTAACCAGTCATTTTTTATCTGTTTCTAGTTCATCAGTTTTGATCAGCACAGAGATCATGCATTTTTGCTGGGTTCTTCCTTTCAGACCTCTTTATTGCTAGCTAGGCAAATGCACTAGTAAGTTTTCATATTTTTGCTAATAAAAAGAGTTGACGTGTACTGTTGTGAGCCTTGCATCAATACATACTATATAAATCCTTTCTGAAGGCAAGCAAACAAAATAACCAAGCGACCTTGAAAGCTTATGTAAAATTGGACAAAATTTCAATCATTTAATAATTACCTTAAATTCTGGTAGGCTTCTAAAGTGTCTCTAAAATTGGGTGCCAATTTGCAAATGTTAATATGACCAAAGGAAAACATTACTATGTACCTGAGTCACATTTATATTAATGCTTTAAATTATTTCAGTTTCCATATAATTAAATTTATATTTCAATTAAATGCAATTCCAACCCATTTTAGTGTGTCTCCTGGCTCGTCATTTAAAATCAATGGGGAGGCCTGCTTATCAAAAATAATTCATACTGCTGTTGTAGAGCATCTACAGTAATGTTACAATATATGTAGGAGGCTACCTTGCCAAAACAAAATATCCATCTAGCTAAATCAATACTGCCTACATTCAGGGTCTACATTAAAGATATTTCACTTAATCATCTTCAATGAGCTTTTAAATTAAAGAGGCCAGGACATTCCTAATACAGAATAAGTGCTCCATTGCTGAGTTATAGTCCCTCACCATTACTATAAGAGAAATAATGCTCTGATATGTTGATGGATCTATAATAAGTGACTGGAACTTTCAGACAATCATAAAACAATACATAACTAGTCAACATGGAAGGACTGTTTTCATTCCACACATGGGCCAGGTCTCCTACATCTGGGTTTTGTAGCTTTACTCTGGACTTTACCACATGCCATAGATGGTAGATTTTACTCTGATTTTATTCTAAATATTAACTGTGGGTTATCCTCAGTCACCTGGAAAATTATAATGTCGACATTGGAAACTCAACAACTGGACAAACAATAAAGTTGCCTCAATATTGACTAAGTTTTGAAAGGTTAGATGTCACAACATTTTTTCATTCAGTTTGGAGGTTTGTTGAGATTTTTGGGGGAAATATTTCATTTACGTGTTAAGAAATAACAATTGAATAAAGACCTATACAGAAAAAAACAAGAACACTAACAGAATAGTTGAATATATCTTCTAGGTTTCCAGATCTTAGTTCTCCTATGGACTATTATCTAGTTTCAACATTTGGTCCCTATCTGTATAGTGTGAATAATAGTAGACCTACCACATACGCTGTTTATTCAGAAAGGTGAATGTTAGATATTCAATGGGGAAAAGTCAGTGATGTCAGACTCCCCCCATTGGTTCATTTTCCAGGGCGGGAAAATGAACAGCTGTCAGTGGCTGAGATTGGGGACAGCAGCCTGTAAAAAGCACAGCAGGCACACCTGGCAGCATCTTTTGTTGAGAGCAATAAAGAATCCTTTCCATCTACCGTGTCCTGCCTCTTCAATCTAACCCAGATCAAGCAGTGAAGAAAACAATGTATTGTATGTGGGAGTACATTTTTGTTTAATGTTTAAAGGAATTTGCAGTCTGCTGTGTAGGATGCTTTCAAAATTATTCTGCTGTGTCAAGCTGCATAATTCTGATCGCTGTTTTTTCTGTTTTTATTTTTTATTTTAATAATGGACAGCAATTCCAGATGATTTAGCAATATCCAGTGCCAAAATATTCTCTTAGCAGCTTTTGAAAAATAATTGCAGAGCCCCAAATTCTAATTAAAGCACCAAAATAAAATCAATATGCGCCTTTAAAAAGTTGAGAGTCATTAGTGTGTGTGTGTGTGTGTGTTGTTCAAAATGTATAACCACTCAACTTTTTAAAAGGGGTGTGTGTGTGTGTGTGTGTGTAGTATATTTTTAGATTGGACCTAACCTATCCTGGATAGGAATCTGAGAAAGGCAGCTATGGATTGAATACTGACACAGTATGGAAATAAAGTCTTGGATCTGTTCCAGCAATGCATTGGCAAGAACCTGGAGAATCCTTACAAAAACTCATTGTTTCAGTAAATTCTCCGCAGGAAAGCTGTTGCTTCAACAATGGTCTGTAGTTTTAAGTTAGTCCTAAACAAGGCAAACTATTCCTTAGGTTTGCCCATGCCTGCCACTAACTATATATTGAAAATGAGCAGGTCTTTCTGAAGACTCAATCTCTTCGAGGTCTGGGAAATTCAGCTATCAGATATTGTTGAACACTGAATGATAGAACAGTTCCAGAAGTGTTTGTGGGAAAGAAATATTTAACCCAAGCTCTTCTTAAGTAAGATACCTCAGAGCTCATTTCTCTCACCCCTTCTATATAACATCTACATTAAACTACATCTACAAAGAGCCTTGGTGGTGCAGGCTGTTAAATGCCTAGCACTTAAGTTCCAGCTGCCTGCAATTACTGCAGGCTCAAATCCCACCAGGCTCAAGGTTGATTCAGCCTTCCATCCTCTCGGGGTAGGTAAATTGAGGACCCAAGATTGTTGGGGGCAATAAGCTGACTTTGTAAAAATGCCACTTAGTAATAAGCAGGCATATACAATGGAATGAAGGCTATTGCGGAGCGCATTGGGTAATATCCCAAAAATTGTAAGCCTCCCTGAGTCTTCAGAGAAGGGCGGCATATAAAATGTAATTAAAAAAAACTCTTGGGAGAGATCATTTGGCAACATGGGGCGCAGTACAGTGGTGGGATTCAAAGATTTTTACCACCAGTTTGGTGGGCATGGTTTGGTGGGCATGCTTTGCATGCATGCACACACTTTGCATGCGTGCATGTGCCAAAAGTGCACTTTGTGTAGGTGCAGAGGCGTTCCAACTCACCTCCTGCAAGGCTGCATTCTCCCTGTTGCTTTAGCAACTGCTGTGTGGCACTCTGCTGTGTTGCGCAAAGCAGCTGTGCTTCAAAAGCAGGGAATAAAGGTGAATATGGGAGCGCGAGTGGGCGGGTGGGCCCAACAGCAGAGTGGTGGAGAGAATAGGTTCGGTCTCCGCTGCTCATCAGCGCTATCAGCTTGGCAGAACCAGGCCAAACTGGTAGAATACCACTACTGGTGCAGTATCATCAGTGTATAGAAGATAAGTTTATAGAAAGCATGGTTATCCAGGTGATGGCCCAGTGCCTAGAGGCTGTAAGAGCCTGGATGAGGAGGACCTGCTATAAGTCAGCCCTAGCCAGATGCTTTGGGATTTTGCCTTCCCAAAATCCAGTGAGTTGTCATCTGTGATTCTCATCTGAGTTGTACTCTTTTAGGGTTGGTATGCAATTTGGGGCTCCTATTTTAATTTGTTGATTCCAAAATAATTCTTATGCCTACTGGAGCAGTCAAAAGCTTGTCTGAAGTATGGCAGTGGATCAATTAGTCCTTTAAAAAATAGTGCTGCTTGTCTGTAAAAAAAAACAACAGCAGGATATAGCTGCCCTTCAGTTCTACCCTTTCTCTCTCACTTCCCATTACAATCCAACCATTTTTAGGAATTATTGCTATGCTTTTTTCCCCCTGACTAAGAGCTGTCAGGTCCTTCTCTCAGGATAAATGTGCTTAGCTCCTTTTTGACATTGATGCTATTCTTTTGTAGAGTAGTACAGCTGCCTTTCTTTCTGCATTTACACCAGAAATTCTGTGTCTCAAGGGTTAAATTGGATTCGTTTGTCTTTAAGCCTGTTTGCAACAAAAGTCCAGGAGCTGGCCATGTCTAATGGCTCAATTGCTTTTTTCCTTGCTTCCTTGCTGTATTTTTTAAAATTGCCTAAGATGGGGATGGTTTTGTCATTAATCAGAATCGGTGATCTATTGAAGCGAAGGATCATCCTGCTAAACAGAAAATACTCAGCTTCAAGAATACTTAGCTTCAAAACCTTAGACATCTCAAGGCAATTGTGAATGACTAATAGCATCCAGTTTCTATCCCAGTTTGATTTCAGTCATTGTATCACTTAGCCAATAATAGGTACTATTAGATTTGCATGAAGAGTCAGACACGGAGTGCTTCAGTGAAGAGTTTATTAGTGACTACAGCTCTTAACAGACCCGATTTGGCTGGTCTGTGCTGCTACTTATAGCCAGCAGCCGCAGTTGCCAGCCAATCAGAGTGCAGGGTTTTCCCGCACTTTTTAAACCAATCATTTCTGACATTTTACAAGAACAGTTCAAACTTAACCAATGACATTCAAACCTGCATGCATAACAGGTACAGTCTGATGCTGACTGGGACATCAGAAAGAACAAGATGGGATTATTATTTAAATTTAGATTTTGAGGGCTGCTTGGCACCATCCAGATAAGTGTAAAAATAGCTTTTTTCTTCTGCAGTAATCCCAGTTTGCTGAATGAATTGATGATTTACCTTCTCTGAGCCATCTTTGTCCTTATGCTAAATAAGCCCATTCACTAAATTAGCCGGCACAGAATCAAAACACTTTTCCAGGTACAAGTAGCATTCTTGCAAATAGATTTTCTGTCCATATGGGATTCTAAAATTGGAATATTCTTTAAAACATTTAGCATGTCAGCTCTTACAAATCAAGATTATTGATATATCCACAATTTCTGATCTTTCTGCATATCATTTGTTTAAAAAGCTATTTCTTCAGTCTTGGCAACTTGAAATATTCCCATTATCTGAGAGAATGAAATCTAGAGAACTGCAGTTCACCCTCCACATTCAAGTCTGTAGCAAATTGCAAATCCAATGCTTGTTGAATTAGCCACCCATCTTCTCCCATCTTCTTCCCTTTTTTATTTTTGCTCCGTGCACCCTTTTTTCCTCATTATTTACTATTTTGCTTTGATGAAGTTCTTTAATTGGTTTAATAAATATATACCTTAATATCTATTTTCCTCTACCACTAGAATGACCCTGAATAAGTTAAAACTTGGAAAATCCAAGGTGAAAATTAGTATTTAAAAGCAGTCATTGGTTTACTAATGCTAAGAAGTTTGGATAAAACAAAGCACTGACTTCTTTCAGTCAATGAGATTTTAAAAATTGCAGAGCCCATGGATCTCATTTAGAATTAGTATTTTTCTGAGTGATCATTATGATTACACCACAAAATAATTTGCTAATGTATACCTTTTATATTAGAGGTTCATTTTATGCTAAGCACAATTCACAAGGAAAGCTACACAGAACAAGCAGCACTTTATAGATGAAACACAAAACCTAGCACAATTCTCTTTGACCTTTTTGTGCTAACCTTTTCTCTGTCAAGTGAAATATTGCTTAGAATATAAAATCTGGAAAATTACAGCTGAATGGTACATTTACATCCACTTGGCTCTCTGGGTCTTTGAAAAGTACAGAAAGGTTAAAAGGAATTTCCCCATGCTTAAGGAAAAAAGAAGACACCGATAATAGACACTGATAGTAAAGAATTTTAGGTTAACATTTCAATGCAAACATATTGATTGTATTTTTCAAACCAATTATTTTTTTTAAGAAGTGGCCAACTTCAGACATTCTTAAGAGAAACAATTTACCTGAATCAGAGGTATGTGCCTTCTTCCATGCTAAGATTGCCCTTGACCTTTCAATGGCATTTTAGAATAATTTGCTACCATAAAATTTTGAATGGATTTAAACAAAATTTTTACATTAGCTGTTATAACTAATTTGTAAGTTAATTAAAATTGAATTTCTCATACACTGATGATGATAATGTTATCCATTCAGTCGAGTGCAACACTTGGCCAGGTCTCTCCATATCTTCCAATCTTGCACTACTTCTTTGACTTGTTCTATGCTCTGGCTGGTCTTAGCTTTGATGGTGTCCATCCATTGTGTTCTTTGACAGCCTGGTTTCCTTTTACCACTCTTCCAAACATAATTGTTTTTTCCAGTGAATTATACACTAGAGTAGACTAAGCTCTATATATTCATGATGTTATATAATGATTAAATTTGGATTATTTGACTTAACAATTAAAAAAAATAAAATCAAGTATATCAACTCATACATGCAGTCCAAATTTCTAAATAGTTCCTCAAAATGGAATTCTTAGGAATAAAATATGTATTCAAATTATTGTCCAGATTAATATGTAACAGATGAAGAATGTATCTCTTTTGGATTTGTATTATCTGTAGTTTTTGCCAATGTAAAAGCGAAGCATATTCATTTCTTTCATTCCCATATTAGTTTTCAAATCATTGTTACATACAAGTAGTCCTCAACCTATGACCACAAATGAGACCAAATTTATGTTGCTAAGCAAGACGGTTGTTAAGTGAGTTTTGCACCATTTTAGGACCTTTCTTGCCACAGTTAAGTGAATTGCTGCAGTTGTTAAGTTAGAAACATGGTTGTTAATTGAATTGTCTTCCCCATTGACTTTGCTTTTCAGAAGGTCCCAAAAAGTGATCACATGACCCCAGGACACTGTAACCCTCATAAATATGAGCCAGTTGACAAGTGTCTGAATTATGATCATGTAATCATTGGGATGCTGCAATGGTCATAAGAGTGAAAAATGGTCATGTCACTTTTTTCAGTGACATTGTAACTTCAAACGATTATTAAATGAATAATTGTAAGTCAAGGATTACCTGTAAGTCAAAAAAAAATCAGAAACTAATAAATCTTCCAGAAGATGTAACTGTTCTGACCCAAACCCTTTTCCAATAAGATAAACAATAAACAAAGGGAACAGAAACCTTTTAATGAGTCTTACGAATTCCCGGTTAAAAGGCTGCTGCAAACTAATTAACTTTGATAAGCACAAACCTTGTACAAAACTGTACAAGACTGCCAAGAATCACAGATAAGAAATATTTCACAACACAAGAGTCTTCAAATACCAACTTAAGATACTGTAATGTCCACGAGGCTGAGTTTCAAAACATCTTTGCTTCCTGTAAAGAACATTTGCTGCACAGCCGGCTTTTATCTTCTTGAAGGAGGGGCCACTACTCCTGAGTCACCTGTACTCTTGCAGCTGCTCTTTCCTGCAAGCAATCCTGCACGCACGCACACTTGCTACAGGCTCCTCAGGAACTTCCTCATTGCTGCTGCCAGCCCCACAATCTCTGAAGGCAGCAGTCCATTCCCTAATGGTCCTGGTCCCTCATCTGAGTCCTCGCTCTCCTCAGCCGTCCATACCTGCTGCTGGCTAACCACAACAGTAATATGCAAAATTATTGAGTCACATCATTTAAATCAGCAGTACATTTTGAGCATTCATTTTTCAACAAACAGCTGAATCCATCTTTTCCCTTTAAAAAGTCACATGCCCAGAAGATGAGAAATAATTATTTATACTTCATGCAAGAATTCATATCCAATATGCTGTTTCTTTTCAGATATGCAAGATTAAAGAAAGTATTGAAAAAGAAAATATATTAGGCAGAAGAAGTTAAAAGCAACTGAGGAGAGAAATGGCAAAAAACATATGTATATTTAAATCTGATCGTTATGAGATTTAACAGAGAGAAAAATGTAAAGTTGGGGGAAAGGAATCAAATTCCTTTTTGTTGGAAAAAAACCAAACCAAATGGATAGGTTTGGGATAGGAGGGTTGTGCTGCTGGGTGAAAGCATGTGGGAAAAATATCCTGAAATTGTACTTGGTCACAAACTGAATTAATTTAGCCATGGGACGTATCTGCAGAAAAGATAAATGTAATTTTAGATACGTCAAAAGAAATATACTGTCTGGAAGAGGTGCAAAGGAGAGAAGCAAGATGATCAGGGGACTGAAAGCAAATCCTGCAAAGAGAGATTGAGCTCAGTGAGAATGTGTAGCCACAAGGAAATATTTGTTTATTAATCTTTATACCCTTGGTGATTACACAACAAAAAAATACAACTTGGGTTGATATGATAATGTACTTCAGATACCTGAAAGACACACAGAAAAACATCACAGTCTTTTCTCTAATTTCCCAAGAGACTAGATGAGTGATAGGAAGTGGTAGGAAGTTAAATATTAGAAAAAGCACCTTAGCAGCAAAAACATTTTTATAGAGGGACTAAGTGCCTGGAGAAGAAGTGGATGACCTTCACTAGATGTATTTAAGCAGAAGTTGGCACAATGATGTGTTTGGAATATTTTAATTGGATTCTTGACCTGTATTAGAATGTGCACTTAGTTGTCTCTTGAAAATCTATGGTCCATCTTTGAATTGTGGTTTCTTTTGGAAAAGTAGTTGTTGTTTATAATAGAATGGAATGGAATGGAATGGAATGGAATGGAATGGAATAGAATAGAATAGAATAGAATAGAATAGAATAGAATAGAATAGAATAGAATAGAATAGAATAGAATTCTTTATTGGCCAAGTGTGATTGGACACACAAGGAATTTGTCTTGGTGCATATGCTCTCAGAAAAGAAAAGATACATTCGTCAAGGGTCAAGAATCATAAGGTACAACACTTAATAATAGTCGTAGGGTACAATAAGCAATCAAATCATACTAGGAAACTGACAATATAAATTGTAAGCATACAAGTGACAAAGTTACAGTCATACAGTCACAAGTGGGAGGAGATAGGTGAATGGAAGGACGGGAGGATTAATAGTAATACTAATAGTAATGCAGACTTAGTAAATAGTTTGACAGTGTTGAGGGAATTATTTGTTTAGCAGAGTGATGGGGTTTGGGGGGGAAACTATTCTTGTGTCTAGTTGTTCTGGTGTGCAGTGCTGTATAGCATTGTTGTGCTGTCCAGCCAGTTTGGAGTTAATGGGATTTGGGATAGGTAGTTAGGAATTGAGAGCTGTTCCCTTAAGAGAATGCATCATGGTAAATGTAGTTAAGGTATCCTGCGAAATGTAGTCCATGTCATGTGGTCACATCTGTAATCCTGATTGGTTACTAAATTGACCCTTGTTGGGTTTGGGGAGGTTCCCTGACTCTAGCCTGAATCTTTTACCATGCAGTCGCTTCAATCATCATCATGGTCATCATCATGGGGATGAGAGTTTAATATCTTTCTACACCACAATTCAGATATGCAAAGGATTGGACATTAAGAAGAACCTCATCATAAATGTGAGTTGACAGGATGCCTGATGAACCAATAAAAAAGACTTTGTATAGATGTTTTGTGGAGTTGCTCTGTCTGCTTTATACCCATCCAGAGCGTAATAAGCAGAACAATTGTTTTGAGGGTAGGAGTTTAAACAGTTTACGTCCAGGATGTGATGGGTCTGTAGATAATTTCACAGCCCTCTTTTTGACTCGTGCAGTATACAGGTCCTCAATGGAAGGCAGGTTGGTAGTAGTTGTTTTTTCTGCAGTCCTAATTACTCTTTGAAGTCTGTGTCTGACTTGTTGGGTTGCAGAACCAAACCAGACAGTTATAGAGGTGCAGATGACAGACTCAATAATTCCTCTGTAGAACTGTATCAGTAGCTCCTTGGGCAGTTCAGTTGTTAAATCATATCTGACTCTTTACAACCCCTTGTATCACAGCACACCAGGCTCCACCCCTGTGCTTCACTGTCTCCTGGAGTCTGTCCAAACCCACACTCACTGCACTGATGACATTATCTAACCATCTCATTCTTTCTGTCCCCCTTTCCTTTTTTCTTCAATGGAAAAAATAGTAATTATTACTAAATAGGCAATTGAACATGGAAATTGTCAAACATTGTACAAATGCTTTCTTTGGGTGAAGTTTTTCCTTTTGTTGACAAAGTATAAGTGCTCACCCTCTTTGGCCTCCAAAGAATGTTACACTTTCTGCAAATTTTGACCATCTTTATCAATAAAATTCATATTCTGGATTCTTAAAACATGTTGGGCTACAGCTCACATCATTCTCAGTAGGGGTAATGTGTGTTGTATCCTTTGTATCTGAAGGACGTCTAATTGTGGGAGATGATGTCATGTTTAACAGGAAACAGAGGGAAATCCTTGATTCCCAGTAGGAATTGCAATGTACTTAAGTATAAAAAATAATATATTTGTTTTAAGCCTATACAAGTTTTCCCCACAGCATTATTGAGGTTTAAGTCATGCAATTCAGTCTAAAAAGACATGTTAACATAATACTAGTTGTTGTAATTAGCATTCAGGCTCTAGGGTTGTGATGTTTTCAATATAAGAGATCATGATAATAAAGTGAAAGTGTTTATTTAGGAAGAAGAGAAGCAGTTGGATTTCATGCTTTGAAGAGGATAGTTACATTATATGTGCCTATATTATCTTCTACAGTATGGGGACAAGTGGGCTGTATTTGTATAACAATCAATTTTTCTAAAACACCAAACTACCTCAAATCCAGAAGAAACTGCATTTTAGTATATGAGAGGAGGTATTTTTATTTCCTCCTTGCGACATTTTCCTGCCAGCAAATACTTTTTTACTTTTTATTTTTAAACCTTTTAAATGTTCCAATAGGAAAAGATGTAAGTAATAAAGGCATCTGCAATGGCCCCAAAGAATCTCATCATTTGAACAATCTCTTGAGCTTTATCACTTCATCACCATCCGCAAAAAGCCTTTCAGAAGGCTTCTGTTTGCAGTGCCTAGAATCATCTCTAGTGTAAAATAGCAGCCCTCTGAATTGCTCCAATATACTTGCAGTTTGGCTTTTAAACAGGTTATTTCCACTCTACTCTCAAAATGGAAAACAATCTTGCACATAAAAAGGGAGTTGAGATTTTGATCGAGCAGCTGTGGCTACCATCTTGATTTTTCTGACTTACTTGAGTCTCTGGCAACTACTTAGAAATGAAAAGATCCATTGAATCGAGAAATTTAATTTAATTTAATTTAATTTAATTTAATTATTTAATTTAATTTAAGAATGGGATTTATATGCCGCCCTATCTCCCGAAGGACTCAGGGCAGCTCACAACCATAAAAACATACAATACAAAAGTTTAAAATTTAAAAAATATTAAACAAGAATCCTAATAATTGTAATTAAAACTGACAGTAACCACTAAAAACCATTAAACCCCTCCCCCTCAGTCCAGGTCAACCTGTTGGAAGAGCCATGTCTTCAGGTTGTGACTGAAGGATCGAAGGTCAGGAGCCATCCGCAACTCCAAGGGTGGGCGCACCAACAGAGAAGGCTCTCCCCCTGGGGGGCACCAGCCGACACTGTCTGGCCGACAGCACCCTGAGGAGGCCCTGTCTGTGGGAGTACACAGGGCACTGGAAAGTTGTTGCCGGTAGTAGATTGTCCCGCAAATACCACGGCCCTAAGCCATTGGCAATGCCAGCCATGGAATTTTCACCCAAGTCTTAAATCAAACTTGTATGGCTACCATTTCCCTTATTGGAAATTGCTGAAAAATTACTGTTGTTGCTATATTGGACATTAAATTAAGTAATGTAATATGAACCACAACACATGTCTAGGTTTCCTCTCCCATCCAGGGCACATCTCTTATGCTGTCCTCTCACCTTCTTTCAGCTTTTCTTTGATATCACATGACTTTTTAAAACTGAAAGCCAGAAGCCTGGGAATTGTTCTGATTTTACTATTACTTTTCTGAAGTGAAATATAACTGCTTCCTATAAATACTTCCTTGTACAGTCAAAAGAATGTGTTTAAAAATCTCCAGATGATCACAGTTTTCTAGCAGAAGGAGGAGATAAGTTCAGAAGTTCAAGAAACCTTGTGGGTGCAACACAGTGGTGGGATTCAAATTTTTTTACTACCAGTTCTGTGGGCATAGCTTGGTGGGTGTATCAGGGGAAGGATACTGTAAAATCTCCAGTCAGAGGTGGTATTTGCCAGTTCTCCGAACTACTCAAAATTTCCGCTACCGGTTCTCCAGAATTGGTCAGAACCTGCTGAATACCACCTCTGGTGCATCACTGAGGGCTTTCAGAAAGAGACTGGACAGCAGTATGTTTGCAATGGTGTAGGGCAGGGGGTGTCAAACTTGATTTCATTAAGGGCTGAATCAGAGTTGTGGGGGGAGAGTGGGGGGCACGGTCAGCTTGACATCACTTCGGTTGGGAGTGCCTGTGGTGGCCCGACCTCTCTGACAGTGAAAACAGGCTCCTGAGCTCCGTTTTTGGCTGGAACAGCCTTCTGCAACCCTCTGCCAGTGAAAATGGAGCTCGGGGGGGGGGCATGTGTGGCCCTTGCAAGCTCTGTTTTTGGCTAGGACAACCTCCTGCAACCCTCTGTCAGTGAAAACAGAGTACGCGGCCCTCCCGAGCTCTGTTTTTGTTGGCAGAGGCACAGTGGGCTGGTCCTTCGCTGTTTCCAGGGCAGCCCCACAGGCCAGATCTAAGCACCCTACAGGCCAGCTCCAGTTCCCGGGCCTTGAGTTTGACACCCCTGGTATAGGGTTTACTGTTTGAGCAGGGGGTTGGCCTAGAAGACCTCTGAGGTCTCTTCCAACTCTATTATTTTATGTTCTGTGTTCCATTCAGATAAAGACATGTGTTTCCCCTTCTGGCATTGCCCCTCAAATTGTGTAAAGTCAACAGCAGAACCAGAATGCATACTCCTTTGCTTCTTCTGATTCCTCTATTCTTTGAATTGACCAGAAAACCACTTCTGAGAAGGAGTATAAGCTAGTAGCAATTGTAAACTAATATTGCTCGAGGACAATTTTTGCAGTGATTCATATGCTTTTTATGGAACAGTGGTCAGTGATACTCCGCTAGATCTCAGATATTGTGCAAGAAGCAATATTCAATTGTGTTTGTACTTCACTCCAATTCTTAAGTCATAAAACTGTCAAAAAAACCCATTGAATTTGAGAAAGAAAATAGTAAATGGTATATAAAAATTAAAGTCAGAAAAATAACCTGTTTTGTATTTCCACAGGCCTATGTCTTTCTATAGTGAGAAATGAAAGGGGCTTCCATGATTGTTGGCATATTTGCACATGGGAATACATGTCCATCTTGAAGGGCAATGCTTTCACTTTCCAGAAAAAGCCATTTTGAAGCTGCTATCAGTGCTATCAGAGCAGGATGCCCAGGTGTAGCAGAAATCAATTGAAACAATGTTAAGAACTCTGAACCAGATCCAGGTTAAAAGAGTACGCTCACAACATCTGGCAAATTTTTGTGCCATTAATGGAAATGTTTGAGACAGAAAGGAAAATGAAAATGTAAAACTTTCTATTACAGTATTTAAGATTGTGTGAATATATTTCCTTGTACATTATAAATGTTTTCTTTATGCCATTTGCTACAGTGAGTTTCTTTCCCAAGTACAGTAATATTCGGCAAATTATTTGCCATTTCATTTGATTTGTGCTCAACTTGATAAAAATCCTCCATGGCGTAAGAACAGTGAATTGAGATGGATCTGAGGATACTCTCTTGATATTAACACAACCAGATTCAATAGTCAGAAGTAGACCTGGCTGAACTGAAGGTGAACAGAATTGTAGCATTGGACATTGCCTTAAGAAATTTGAGGAAGGGAAGTTTAAGTAAAAATGAAAGCCCAGTGAACTACATAAGATTTAACTTCATATACTTGTGCTGAAGGAAATGTCAAAGCCTGGTCCGTTATGTCCCCTCAAAAATAAATCTTCCAGTATTCAAGATGGCATACTTCCAGATAAGTAGGTTTAAGGCTGGATCCAAATCCTATGGCAACTAACTGAAGTGGAAACCTAATTGTATATAGTGAGGAGAGCAGGGGTGGGATTCAAATTTCTTAACAACCAGTTCTCTGTGTGTGGCCTAATTTGTGGGTGTGGCTTGGTAGTCATGTGACTGGCTGGGTGTGGCTTACTGACTGGGCATGGTTTGGTGGTCATGTGACTGGCTGGGCGTGGCTTGTATCTAAATATTATAAATATTTATGTAAATATTGAATTTTTTATTAAAAAAAGAGCAACTTTTACCCAAAATCAGGCAGAGCAGGCAGGCAGATTGAGTCGCTCACAGAATCACAGATTCGCTTAGAGATCTGTGTTTCTGCCATCTGCTACCTGAGTCCGCACTGAATAATAGGAGCTTCAGGCTCAGCTCTGCTTTCTAGCTAATCTAAATCTCCCAGCACAGCAGAACAGCTGATGGTCAGGGGAAAAAAGGAAAAATAGCAACTTAGCAGGCAAGTTTGATGGCATGCATGCCAGGTAAGGAATGAGTGGGTGGGGTGGGGCCAGCCAGTGGTGTGATTTGCCAGTTCTCCAGCAGGTAGAATCACCCCTGGTGAGAGTGTGTTTACCTCAGCTGTGCTGCCTAGACACCTGACAAGCGCTGCGCGGGGGTGCACAGTATTTGAAAATCCTCTTCTTTCCTGCTTTGTCAACCTCAGCTGTGCCGTGCAAAGCAGCTGAGGTTGAAAAAGCAGCAAATAAAGGACAGCTAAGAGCCCGGGCGGGTGGGTAGGCCAAACAGTTCGGTGTCTGCTGCTCTTCAGAGCTACTGGTTCTATAGAACCGGGCCGAACTGGTAGCATCCCATCCCTGGAGAAGAGTGTGTTGTTATGTTTGGAAACAGATATACAAAATATAGAGCTGCATATTTGCAATTTATGATATGTTTTAGGGAGTAAGTTTTTTAAACTACTGAATTGCAGCAATTATTTCTGAGTAAAAATCAGGATCATTGTGTAACTATTTACCTATGGTATGTAATTAGCAACCTTTCACAGTTTAATGTAATTCTCTTTTATTATCTGTTGTTTATTGTCTGAATATTTTAATGCTATATTAGGGCTATTTTAAGTGAGTAGCCTTTGGGTGTATTGAATAATTCATTTACCTTTGAAAAACTGAAAGATTGTTGGAAATAAAATATACAACTCAGAGATGTCTCGGTTTCTAACTTTATGTTGCTTTTCCTGTTAGGGGTACAAATCCAATGGCATGGTCTTCAGCACCTTCTAACCACAAGGGGGTGATGAATAGAAGGTTTATTTTATTTTACTTTATTTACTGTTTAATCATGTCTGGTACTCAGAGACTGCCTGGACAAGTCCCTGAAATTCGTTGGCAAGGTTTTTCAGAACTGGTTTGTCATTGCCTCCATCCAAGGGCTGACAGAATGTGACTGGCCCAAAGTCACCCAGCTGGCTTTGTGCCCAAGATAAGACTAGAACTCACAGTCTCCTAGTTCCTAACTTCCTAACTCCTGGTTCCTAACTTAACCACAACACCAAACTAGCTGTCATATAGAAAGTTAATGCAAATTAAGAGAATTAATCTGTGTCCCCTCTTTGTCTATCATTCTGCTTGCTCTTTATCTAAGGCAGGGGTGTCAAACTCGTGGTGTCATGTTGTCGTCACATGATGTATCATGACTTTTTTCCCTTCCCTAAACTGGGGGGGGGGCAGTGCGTGAACGCATCTGGCCCATGGGCCACGAGTTTGACACCCCTGATCTAAGGGATTGTGAATCTAAAGTCATTTCCTTTTGCCTTTTTTTGCCAAGTCCACATGTAAGATGCTTTGGACTCTCCTCCTAGTATATATAGCTATCTGGGCACTACACTTGACTTATAGTATCTCTATAATTTACTAACTTGGAAAGCAATATCCTTTCTGTTGTAAGAACAAGCCCTGCTTTAGCAATCCTTACTAAAGTTGGATTCTACTTTCAAGAACACTCATGGGCCCGTCCACCTTCAACCCCTTCTAGGTGTCGCTTTTGTTATGATGCTACAAAGCAATGTGGAATTGAGGTAAGCAGACAAAAGTGTCATTACAGGTAGCTCTCAACTAGAATCTCCATTGCTAAGGAAGGTGGTTTCGAGTGAGTCATATTGAACTTTACAAACTTTTTTTGCTATGGTTGTTAAATGAATCACTATAGCTGTTAAGTGAATCAAACAATTGTTAAGCAAATCTGGCTTCCTCCATTGACTTTGCTTGTCAGAAGCTGAAAAAAATCATAAATAGTGACCACGTGACCCTGGGATGCTATGACTTGTAAATAAATGCCAGTTGCCATGCACCTGAGTTTTGGAGACATGACTGTGGGGATGCTTTGATGATCAAGGACTGATTGCAAGTCCCATATTTCAGTCCCATTGTAACAAGCACTACTTGTATATAATATGAAGTATTTTTGTCACACTATATAAAGTAGATCAACAAATTGTTGCTCTTTTCTGCACTCTTTCCAGAGTCTCCACATTTTTTTTATAATATTGTGACCCAAAATGTTATAAGTGATACTATTTCACGTGATCTTGAAGTATTAGCACCACATTATAAAGCCTTGGTAAGACCACACTTAGAATACTGCATGTGTGTGGCTCTTTTTTCAATGTAGCAATGGCCATTAGACAACATGAGATGGGCTTGTTAGGTTGGGGCCTAGCTTAGTACTGGAATGCCTATATTGAATGTATGTGATCCGAGATTCAGTCTCCAAGTAGACGAAATTTCAGCTGAGCTGAAAAGTTGAATGCCTCAGGTCTTGGATAGTTTCCTATGAATTTCATAGATTAACTAAGCCTTGGATCTTTAAGTTTGTTTTTTGAGGGGAAAAATGCCTCAGTTTGCCCAATATGCTGAACCATAAACAGTACATTAAAATGTAAACCAAATGCTATATTCATGAATCATTTATGTATTTATTTATATCCAGGCTTTATTATTTTTACAAACAACTTAAGATGGCAAACATGCCTTATAGTGTCTTCCTCTTACTTTCCTCACAACAATACTCCTTTGAGGTGAGGTGATTTGACTGGCCCAAGGTCACTCAGCTGGCTTTCATGGATAAGGTGGGATTCAAACTTAAGTTCTCCTGATTTCTATTCTGGTGCCTTAACCACTAGACCAAACTAGCTCAAAATAATTGTAAGGTTAAGACAACCAATTATATATATAAAATAGAAGGTGCAGAAAAGAAAAAAGAAAAGTAAAAACAGAAAAATAATAAAGAAAAAATAAGAATATAGTATATAAAAAAGAAAAGAAATACATAAAGCAATGATTTTCCTCTTTATCACAATAAGGGTAAACAATTTTAATAACTTATCACCTTCTCTTAAAATACATCAAATATATTTTCTTCCCATATTCCATCTGATATCAACAAACAAAGCTTTAAAGTTTTAAAGCTTAAAGCTTTAAAGTTGGTCCTGATGTCAACAAAATTCCACTAAGGGTTACCAGGAATAACAACATATCTATTTTAAGCTTGGTCAGATCAACCAACTTTATATTTCTTCCTTTTATTACTAAAAATTGGATCAGTCAAATAATGTCCTAGAACTTGATTTATTTTTATTTTTTTCTTTGTCTCTTCTCACAAAATTCGTAAGTGGATTTCATAATTGGTTTCTTTCTTTTATCCTTTTAGTGCCTTCCAGTCAGCATTGACTCTTGGCAACTGCCTGGATTGATCCCTGTAGTATCATTGGCAAGATTTCAGAAGTGGATTGCCATTGCATGCTTTCTAGAGCTGAAAGAGACTGGCCCAAGGTCACCCAGGTGGGTTCATGCTTACGGCAGGATTAAAACTCACTGTCTCTGGATTCTAGCTTGGTGTCTTAACCACTGTAACATACTGGCTCTCCATAGCTTTGCTCATATCTAAAACAAGATTCCAGTCTGAGAGAAAAACTTCTAGAAATAGAGGAGAAGCCTCTATTTCTGGTAGGCTTATAACAGATAATAGATAATCAGAGTTGGAAGGGACCTTGTAGGTTATCTAGTCCAACCCCCTGCCCAAGCAGGAGACCCTACACCATTTCTGATAGATGGGAGTCCAATCTCTTCTTGAAAGTCTCAAGTGATGGCGTTCCCACAACTTCCGAGGGCAAGCTGTTCCTTTGGTTGACTGTTCTCACTGTCAGAAAGTTTCTCCTTATTTCCAGCTTAAGTCTCTCCTTGTTCAGTTTCCATCCATTATTCCATGTCTGGCCTTCAGGTGCTTTAGAAAATAGTTTGACCACTTTCTTTGTGTGGCAGCCCCTCAAATATTGGAAGACTGCTATCATGTCTCCTCTGGTCCTTCTCTTCACTAGACTAGCCATGCTCAGTTCCTGCAACCATTCATCGTATGTTTTAGTCTCCAGTCCCCTAATCATCCTGGTTGCTCTTCTCTGTACTTTTTCTAGAGTCTCAACATCTTTTTTATAGTGTGGTACCTCACTTGATCTTGTTTGTATCCCACTGTTGATGCAACTTAGGATTGCATTAGCTTTTTTGGTTGCTGCTGCACACTGCTGGCTCATATTTAGCTAGTTGTCCATTAAGACTCCAAGATCCCTCTCACAGTTAGTGCTATTAAGGCTGGTTTCACCCAATCTATATGTGTATTTTTGGCTTTTCTTGCATAAGTGTAGGACTTTTACTTTTCCCTACATTGAATTTCATTCTGTTAAATGAAATTCAATGTTCTACTTGTGACTCAAAACAATATAAATATATTGCTTTCCCCATTTCCAGACATTTCATGTATTCTGTTCCAATAGTGGCCACAACTTTCATGTAATTATTATAATTGAACTGGATTTGTATGTAATTACTTGAATTACATTGAATTAAATTACATTCAAATGTGATTGAAATTGAAGTGAGAGGTTGCCTACAATGATCCCGTGTCTTAATAGCAAAACTGAGATGTGAACCTCCAGTAATTTCTATCAGGCTCTGATCCCCTGAGCTACATCTGCTCATTAGTGCTCCTCTCCAGCATTAGCATATTGCTCAACAGGCTCCAGGGCTTCTTCCCAAGAGGATGCCCATGCACTGTGCAAGTATTTAAAGCAATGTAATGTTTTGCTGAATTCCAGTGTAAGTGACACTGTGATGAAGGGAAGGGGGAAAAGGAGAGAGAGGAAAAGCTACATAAAATAATATGGGGGGAGGAGGAGATCCCTGGGTCATTGTCCATTTCTGTTGAACAGTTAATGTCCTCAAAAACCTGAATTGGAGAATTAGGAATTTTCTGAAGCTGAGTTGAAGAAAATATCAGGAACTGTAAGGGAAATGAAAAAGAAAAGGAAAGATCTGCTTTGCATTGAGAATTATGCACATATGTGGTGGGATTTCAGTCTTTGGAGGATGTGTGAGCGAATGTGTGTGCATGCCAATTTTGTGTGTTATCTACATGGCCAAAGGAGGAAAAATTAAATTCTGAAGTGGCAATTTCCCTTCATCTTTTTAAGCTTTTCTAAATAAAAACATAGGCTTATCTGCATTGCCAAGTTCTTTCATCATATAATGGCCACTAATCATTCCTGGAAAGCAGGAATGGAGACAGTCATCCTCTGTTTGTCTTAATATACCATGAAATTCCCCTCTGCTTATGTGTTTCTGCTTATTCCAGCTTGAAAGCAATATTTTCCAGAATGTGCCAGCCCAGTTTATCTGCTCCGTTTCTTAATTCTATGTAAATATATCTGAAATTTGATTGGCTACAGTATGCAAGGATAGGAAAGTCCCATTCCCCAAGTTAAAGTGCTTTGGTAGGTGCTTCCAACAAGAATGTAGTAACAATTGTCACAACTATCTAAGGCAGGGGTCTCCAACCTTGGCAATTTTAGGATGTGTGGATTTCATCTCCCAGAATTTCCCAAACAGCCTTGCTGATTGGGGATTTCTGGGAGTTCAAATCCACATCTTAAATTTGTCCAGGTTGATAAACAGCACCCTGAGGTCTCTGCACAGCTAGTGTTACCAATAGTATTACAGCAGCATCATGCTTATATGCGCTTGATAAAAAAGGTTACTGGTTCTAAATCCAGCAACATAACATTTTAAAAACATATTGCTTTTCTTTTACTGGGCTTTTTTAAAGGTCCACTTGTGTGATTTATTTATTAAAGTATATGTTAGAGTTATTGAAGGTGTGCATGCAAATAATTACATTTAGGATTTCTGCCTTTGGTTCCTTTGCAGCTCTGGTGATTCAGATGTAGATTCCCTTTTTAATGTGACCTGTTCTGACTAAAACTGTCTGGCCATGCCCAGATAAGGTTTACAGAACCTTTGATGCAGGTGTAATGTCTGCATATCCTATTATTTTTGAATTCACAGTGCAGCTTTTGAAACCCCAGCTATAGCAGTCATTGCTCGATTATACCTGGCAACCTACAGAAATTGAAAAACCTTATAAAAATTAAATTAACAAGATAAGAAAAGTTTATGTTTCTTGTTAGATTTGCATGAAGAGTCAGACGTGGAGTGCTTCAGTGAAGAGTTTATTAGTGACTATAGCTCATAACAGACCCGATTTGGCTGGGCTGCAGCTGCTACTTATAGCCAGCAGCCGCAGTTGCCAGCCAATCGGAATGCAGGGTTTTCCCGCACTATTTAAACCAATCATTTCTGACATTTTACAAGAACAGTTCAAACTTAACCAATGACATTCAAACCTGCATACATTACATTTCTCTATTGCAAATATACTGTAGTCCTTATTTACTAGAATGGAGACAGACCTCTGGCAATCCATGTTCTGTTCCTTGTTTATCCACATATACCAAAATAATTCATGGATTTATGGTTTAACAGATTCAAACTAAAATATTTTACTTTTACTTCAGAATAAACTATAAAACCATTACAAGTAAAATTAGACAAGTTAATCACAAACATACAAGCCCTTTTTTAATGTTATTTGGCATAGATTTCTTCAAATATTCACTGGAAGCTGCCCAAAAGAGAAAGAAGAATGATTTTCAGCTTGAAAACAGGCAGAAAAAGTACTCAAGTAGTTCTGAGCAAAATATTTCTTATTGACGATTGAGCACACTTCAGTTGTGGGACACCCCAAAAAAGTAATGCACACAAATGCAATTTAGATCAAGTTCAGTTTTGTTCAGAAGGAGAAACCAATTAATGCAGAAATAACCACTGTTATTTCATGCAACCTTTGCTTTATAAATGTTCATCTTGATTTGTTGATTATTTATTTATTTATTTATTTATTTATTTATTTTTTTATTACATTTATATGCCACCCTTCTCCGAAGACTCAGGCGCTTACAATTTTGGGATACAACCCAGTGCGCTCAGCAATAGCCTTCATTCCATTGTATATGCCTACTTATTACTAAGCGGCATTTTTACAAAGTCAGCTTATTGCCCCCAACAATCTTGGGTCCTCAATTTACCTACCCCGAGAGGATGGAAGACTGAGTCAACCTTGAGCCTGGTGGGATTCGAGCCTGCAGTAATTGCAGGCAGCTGGAACTTAAGTGCTAGGCATTTAACAGCCTGCACCACCAAGGCTCTGACCTCACTTTGAGGGGATTGGAATTGGGAATGATTGTCCTATAAAGTAATTCATGTTTTTGTGCTCCACTAAATGGTGTTCAAAGATGTGCCTGCTTCAAAATTAAATTTTCCACTAGTGATTGGTAAATTCTAAGTTAGAAGTGGTAGACTTGATTCAGTAAATGGTCAAAGCCAATCAGATTATTGAAATGTGGTTCCTGTTTATATCCTTTCTACACAGCACTTTGTTTCTGGAACAATATTTGTTGAGCACGCAAGATTTTCGGATTTTTATTGTGTATGTATTGTTAGCCTATGTTACTATTTTCATATGGTCAATTTTATTGCTGTGTCTGTATTAAATATATATATTTTTAAAATCAATACATTTTCAGATTAAAGTAGCACTGCCAAAGTTACTGACATAAGCCCCATGTTCTACTTTTGAATTCATGGAAATGTCCCATCTATATTTTAATTATATGTAATTAACAATATTTATAACTTAAACAAATGCCAGACCATAAACAGATATATTCCCTCCATTCATTTACCACACGTCACTGATTCATTTTGTGTAGAATTGTTAAATGTAGAACAAAGCTCTGGCGATATCCTAATTATTATTGTTAATGACTTGTAAGTGCTAAACTAGGACAATCAATTTTGCAAGATCTGCTTTGCAAGAGCTGTAACTTATTGCTAAAAGGAAATTCCTGGATTTATTTTCTAATCAAGTCCCGGTATGGCTTTCAAATTCCCTCTTTCCACTTTTGAATGGTTTGTGTGCACAATTCAACTAGTTTAACTAATTACAACATTTCAACAGCTCTACCAAGCTTGAGAAAAGAACATGTTTAAGTGAACACACCATCTGTTCATACTGCTTCCCCATCTTAATGTTGTCATTTCACACTTCTTTGATATACTGTCTACATGCATGGGTGCACAATATATGTTAACAGACAGCCGTGTAAACAGATGCTAAGATTTCAACCACACATACACAAATGCAACAAATTAGCAATTATTCTCTCTCTCTCCCTCTCTCTCTCTCTCTCTCCTCTCTCTCCCTCTCTCCCTCTCCCTACCTCTCTCCCTCCCCCTCCCTCCCCCCTTGTCTCTGAGTTCTTAAAAGTACTCTAATAAATTCAGTCATGCTTTAATTTTAAAACTTGGCACCTGGTGTGAAGTTATTAAATTTTGAGCTTTTAAAAATCACAATGGAGAAAGATAACTCTGCCCCCTAGTAGCAGTAGCTGATCCAGCATTAATTGTAATATTGAATGCTTTCAATGGTTCAATAATCAGGAACCTTCTAAGCTGTAGAACATGAGCAAATATAAATAAAAGGAAATTGGGGGAAGAGGAGAAGAGAATGTTTGTATCAACCAACATACACATTTGTATTTGACAGTCTTTTCCAGCCTGGCGTCTTCCAGATTCCCATAATTCTCAGTCACCAGACCCAAATGGAATAAGAATTCTGGAAGCAATATCATACTGCATCTAAAGTGCACTAGACTGGGAAAGCTTTCATGGAGAATTATTCATATGGTGGAGGAGCTGTGGTGGGTCATGTGGTAAGACATTGGGCTTGTGCACCACTGAGGTTGGCAGCTTGGCGGTTTGATTCCCATGAGCGAATAAACGGTGCAGGGACAAGAAAGGAGCCTCCCCAGAATGCCTACTGGCATTCAGGATCCCATGGGTAAAGTTAGCACTGCCCAAAAAAATTCCTTTCACAGAGACAGGCAGACACCTCAGTGATCTCTGGCTAACACATGCCATATGCTAAATAAATAAAATTCATATGGTTAGAGTAGCAACAAAATTTCTATCCTTATCAAAACATTACAGATTGGATAGTTTGGAAATTATTTTAAATGGACAATTGTAGTATGTACAAAGGTACTACTAACTATTATTAGTAATAGAAAAATTAGATAATTCGAGAAAAAGGATCAGTGATATAGAGAAATAGTTCAGTCACTATTTTGATAACTTCAAGATTTGGAGTTAGGACTCCAAAGTGAATTGGGACTAGAGTCAAAGAAACAAAAAAATGGATGGACCAAACAATTTAATTTCAGTAAACTGTATGTAAATTAAATAATTTGCAGTTAATGTGATTGTTCACCATGTATTTTATAATTTTATCCTTCTGTCACCTTGCAATTTTTTGGAAAGAACTATGGGTATCCCTCTGAAGCTGTGGAGACATATGCATGAAATCCTAGAATTTCAAATTATACTCCTTAAGAGAAAGTCCTTAGGCACTATGAAGAAAGAGTTGGAAGATTTAATGGATAATTGTAGGGATTCAATAACCAGTCATTTCAGTGTCCAAAGATGTCTGACTGCCTGGGCAGTGTTTATTCTTTTTATACCATTTTTACAAGCAGGGAAGAGTAGCATAGATACAGCATTTGGATTGGAGAATAGATCCCACATGGGTGAAACCCCTCAACCACATTGGTGCAACCTCCCAACCAATCCATAAGACTAGTGGTGATGTTAGTAAATGAGATCACCTGTATACCTGGAAAATCAGGGACTTTCCAACCCAACAGATACAGGATGAATAGAGGATGAGCTCATGGGATAGCAAAGAGGCCCCTCCACCAGGCTGCAGTTTGCTGCCAGCTTCTAGTGTCATCCAGGGAAACTCAGTGGCTACCACATTTCACTCTTTTCTATTTAAATTTAATTAATTAAGAAGAATCATAAAGGAGTTAGGAGAGGATTCATAATAAACATTAGAAGAGCATGCTTGCAGTTGTTTATATAGGGCATATACTTGACCCTTAGGCAAGGTAAGAGAGGGTTTGGGATGAAAAGCTGTGATACATATATTGCAAAGAGAAGGAGACATTGAACAAAGCAGCACCCACTAATTAAATCACAACTAATGACTACATAGCATAGAATTTTTTCCCATTTAGCCTGTGGGCACCCAAGCCAAAAAGCTTTCCCACCAAGATCCTAATTTATCAATTTTCAAATCCAAGGCCAAATTGTTGAAAATATTAAGCTGGTGCTGGATGGTTCATGACCCATCAAACAAATTAAAACAATATCGATTTTGTAGAATAGCCTTCTTCACCACTTGCATCCTATGGTTTATTGTTGAGATAACTGAAGAAGTAACATTGTTTTTGCTAAATTACATGCAACAGAGTTAATGTTAAGGTACGTGGGAGCAGCAATTGCTGGCATGCCCACTATAAACAAAGCTAGCACTACATATTCAGCTTTATTAAGTAGGTTGTTTCAGAGTCACAAGTGTTATCTAGCATGACCCCTCGTTGAGAGCGATTGAATGATGAAGTTGTTGTTTAGAAAGCAAAACAGGAATCAGCCGACTGAGGCAGCAAAGTACTTCACTAAGATTAGCAGGAATATAATTAAAAGTTTCTTGACCACATGTAAAACTATCCTTGAGGTAGCCAACATGGGAAAAGTGAAAGAAGTCTCTTCAAAGCTGTGCAGTTCAAAGCAGGTGAGCTAAGGCGATGACAGTGAGGTTTTTACTTGAAGATGTACAGTTAACTACTTTTGCACAAGTTATATTTATAGGGACCGCTACCATTGAGGTGTGTAAAAGCAATTGCATCAAGGTGTGGATAATAAGCAGCAAATCCTCCATTAGATATAGTCTTATAGTTAAAGTTCCCATGTAATAAAATCCGCTTAAGCCAGTGAAATTTTGAATTACTGCAGAAGAGTGCAGACAGGAACTAAACATGTAGAAAGCAAATGTTCCATATCATAAGTTTCAGATAAGCAAAAGACATCATTCTGTGTGATGTTAATCAAGCATAAGCAAATGAACCCGGATTGGACACTGTGCCATCTGTAAAGTCAAATTCTGGGACTGGGACCAGATATGGGGACTGGTGTGATGTCACGCGAATCCTTGGCTGGGTGGACACAACAAGCCTGGGTGGACACAATGAGCTGGAATCCACAAAGGTCCTGTAGAAGCAAACACAACAGCACAGCCTGCCCCCTTACCCCTAATAGTTAACTAAAACATTCAATTAATTTAAGGTAAATAGAAACATGCAATTACATTCAATTGATTTAAGGAAATTATACTTTGAAAAACTTTTTTAGAGACCCTTCTGGAGACCATTTCCCTCCTTTTTTATTTATTTGTGGAGACAGGCCTTAAATGGCCGATGAGCATGTTCCATTATGGCTATATTGCAGGTGGTACAAAATTGCAAAAAAGCAAAATAGCATGTTGTAAAAACAGGGCTTGCCTAGTAGGTAACATCCATTTGCCAAAGTTGATGATAAAACAATCTACTTGACTTGAGTAATTGGAATAGGGCAAGCATGTGCCAGGCCTCTAGCATTTTGATGAAAAAAAGAGTGACTGAAAAAAATCGCAAAGCTATAGCCTTAAGAAAGAGGCCCAGAAAGGGTCAAGTGACTACCTATGTAAGAAATATTTTGGTCTTGTAGTAGCAGTGGCAAAATTAAAAAATAAGATCATAAGATTAGGGTCAATCCTGGGCATAATATAAGCACCTGGAAGATTAAAAATAATTTGACACACATAATGAGAGTCAGAGATTAAGTTGAAAGGCTGTTGAGAAAAGTTTTGAAAGTTAAAATAGCAGGACACTTTCCAGGGAGCATTATGAGGAGCCTTATAAGGAAGAAGTCATTAAGCAAGCAAGCCAAAGTTCTTTAAGGCAAACAATACAGCTTAGATAGTCAGGCAAAGGACATTGAAGAGATAAGTTATTTCTGAAAATAAAATTGAAAATCAGACTTTACATAACTCCACCATTTATACCTTACTGTACTTATCAAAATTAGAAGGAAAAGTTATTTGCAAAGCCCATTGTAAACCTTTCATAACTTTACCTGTTGTGCTGGCAATAGCCATGCATTCTCCATTCTTGTTGTAAAACCTCCAGATGGAGTCAAATTTTAGCGTCAATTCTCTGCTTTAATCAGAATATGGATTAAGAGCATGTACAAAGTGCAGCTAGTTTTAAATTTTTTCCCTTTGCTGAAACTGGGAACTGAGTCATCTTCAAAGATCCAGGCAAATTGCCCACCTGGGAACCGAGCCACCTTTACAGATAACGTTCCAGGCAATTTGCCAATCTCAGCCTATCTACCTGAGGCTCCTTTGTGTGAAAATCTCTAAAAATCGAGATGAAGCTATGTAACCTATAAAAAAGTTATTTTCTAACCTTGCCTTTTTCAAGGCAAAAACTCAAGCAGAGAAAAAAATTGTTAAAGTGATCAAAAGCCTCATTCTCCCCCCCACCGCCTCCACCCCTACAACAACCAGCGAAGACAAGAAATGGGGGGAATGTTTAAAATAAATCTCATCCATTGTTTCCACTCAATATTCTTTTCACCAATAAATCACACACAACTAATTTTCATCATGAGTAAAGCACACACAAATACACACACAAATAATCCTATCTTTCTCAGGTCGGACCTTTCTCACACTCTTCCTTACTCTCCTTTCAATCTGGGATAGGGGTCAATACACAAACATTTATACCACCTTTTTACTATCAACATACTCACACATTTACACTGTAATCATCGGCTTGCATATTTACAATTCTTTTCTGAGAGCCAATAAAGCTCCATTGTAGAGATCTCATCCTCCAGGGCTGGAATGATTGCATACAGACACATTCTCACACACAACACTTCCAGACCTGAGGAGGGTTTGTCCCTTTAAGTTTCCACATTTAAAAAAGAACACCTGTAGCTTGTTCTCAGAGCATTGGGAAAACTCAAGGGCGGTTCCATCACAAAGGTGATTGTGGGCCCGAACCACTGTCTATCTGCCCCCCACAACTCTAAGTCCAATCAAAAAGCCAATTTAATTCTCTGGTTGCCAAACATGTTACAATTAATTTATTTTGAACTTCAGCAATTCCAATTAGGGCTATACACAGGTAAAGGATATTTTCTTCAATTCAATCCTATTCAATTCTGCATACACTTATTTACATTATTATACATACACAGCTAAGCTCAATTCTGCATGCAATTATTATACATTATTATACATACACATCTAAGAAGTTTTAATGAAAATCACATCATGAAAAGAATAGTAAACATTTTCATCTTCTCTTAGTTCTTCCTAACACATAACAGTAAATGAACCATATTTTCTTTGAACAGCCCCATTGTACTGTATGGAGGGGCTTCCTAACAGATCTGTGTCTCATTCCATGCTTCTGATCAGCAGATCTAATTGTGGACTATTGAAATCAATAGGGCATGCCTTCCACTTTCAGTTCTGCCATCCAGTGCATCAGAAGAGGCAGTTGCCTGTATTCTAGTTACATCCATTGTTCTATCTTCTTAAGCATTAAATAATTAAAAAGATTAAACATAAAATTTCAAACAAATAAATTTATGTGTCTCTGTCCTGGGTTTCTAGCTTGAATCTCCCCCTTCTTCTAATTGTTCCTTTAATATTTTCCTTATGGGGGTGTACAATGGCTTTGGAGAATCAAAAATTTAGCCTGCTCAGAAGGAGCTGAAAGTCCAATTAGAGAAGATTTTGGAGTGACAATTTTTACCTGATCATAATCAGGAGTGGGGCTTATAGTCAATTATTATTTTGCTGAGACATCAGAGCCAGATGTTTCCACTGCATGACAGCATTGATACCATCGATGTAATATTTGGACTGGAGCCTTGGGTATCCTTAACCTTCTATTCTATTCTATTCTATTCTATTCTATTCTATTCTATTCTATTCTATTAAGTTCAGGATACCATTTCCCTATCTCCCACCAGCTTCTTTGTGTCTAACTCAGTGTACTTTTGTACCTGATTCATGTAACAGGAATCTAATTTCCTGAACATGTTCCTGCTGATGCTGAGATAGATTGCAACCCATACTTACCATTGATGGGTCCCGAAGGACCGGGGTCCCGTAGGCGAAGGTGCACCTTGGGGTCTATTTCAGGCGATGGTAAGCATGTTGGCTGTTGCCTACCCGGAGGGTTGATGGCCCGCCCTGCAGGGTTGATGTCCCTGTTGGGAGCCACTTGTAGGGATTCAATAACCAGTCATTTCAGTGTCCAAAGATGTCTGACTGCCTGGGCAGTGTTTATTCTTTTTATACCATTTTACAAGCAGGGAAGAGTAGCATAGATACAGCATTTGGATTGGAGAATAGATCCCACATGGGTGAAACCCCTCAACCACATTGGTGCAACCTCCCAACCAATCCATAAGACTAGTGGTGATGTTAGTAAATGAGATCACCTGTATACCTGGAAAATCAGGGACTTTCCAACCCAACAGATACAGGATGAATAGAGGATGAGCTCATGGGATAGCAAAAGAGGCCCCCTCCACCAGGCTGCAGTTTGCTGCCAGCTTCTAGTGTTATCCAGGGAAACTCAGTGGCTACCACAGATAATTAATTGTCCTCTCACCACTATCTTCTGGTTTGTTCATGCCTGATACAACTCACACCACCTAAGAAAACTCTTCTGGACACTAACCAAAGTTTGTAGGTGGCAATTCTAAAGCACTGAACTTTAAGTTCCAATCAAATCTACTCCAATTTTTCCATTGATCAACAAGATATCAATGACATGTGCCTGAAGTCAAGAAATTCCTAACAGTATTAAATAAGGAATTAATGTGGACACAATTAGAAACAATTCGTGAAAAAACATGAAGGCTGAATTTATTGAAGAAAAGCTTGTAAAGGGCATCTTTAAAAATAAAAAAGTAGAATTGCTCCTTGAAAGGATGTAGAAAATTGGGTGGTGCCAAATACCATTATACAATACTTACTAAATGCCTGAGTTTTAAAAATTAAATTATACTAATGTGACAAACACTGTAGATTACTATTCTGAGAAAAAAATCTTATGGTCTTCATACCATTCAATAGATGTCTTGTTCGAATTAACACTAATGCTACCATCGTAGCAAATTAAATATACTAGCAGCCAAGCAACATTTTTAGTGTCCATGTTTTCTAGTATATTTAATTTTCTGCGATGGTAGCATTCGGAGATTATTATGCTTAAAACAATGTGTTACTGTGTGTGAGATTCTGAAAAGGGGAGGGGATAAGTATATGGTTTATCATGCTTTCAAATCCAATCTTCACATGCTTTCAAATCCATTAGATTAGAAGGCAATTGTTGAAAGAGCCTGATTTATGAGTTAGATAATGCCACTGGATGATTATCTGTGATTATAGCAGAGCTGGTAATAATATCTCTATCCCAACTTGTGGGGGAAGGGGCAGAAGGGTTCTGCTGTCATCTTTCCAACTTGACAGATAACCAATTCACAGGTCATTTAAATGCCTTTCTTTGTCAGCTGTTTTGAATTATACTACTATCTTTTTCATTACTAAGTTGAAAAAATACTTTTCCCATAGAAGAAGCCCAAATATACGCAGATCTATATGCAGTAATGTTTCTCCCTTGTTTAACCTTTTCTTGTCTAGGGATGAAGAGACACAAATGATTATGCTCCATTTATCTGACCCCTTTCCAGGGCAGTTTTCTAATATCTCTTCTTTACCAGAGCTGATTCTCACATGCCCAGCAAAGCAAGTCTTTTGTATTAAAGATCTTCTTAGATGATCATGTAATTGTACATGGTCACATAATCTGCTATAAACTCATTTTAGAGTCTGCATGTATAGCATGCACACATAAAGCCCCTCCCCATATCTGTGTATCTCTGTGTTGCAATGTGTGGGTGGGAAAAAAGGTACAAGGATTTGAATTTTAATTGTTCTATCCATAGAACTTGCATTTGATTCATAATTGGAATTCTTTCATAATAGATAATTGATCTTCATCTCTGTTAATTTTCCTCCTAGCAGGAATAAATTCATGATGAAATTCATTATTATTCCCATACATGTCCACACTTCAATCTCTTCAAGAAATGAAATTCAGGGTTTGAACCTTTAAGCTGGATATCTTAAGAAATACGGCCAACACCAACAATAGCTATATAACAATAAGCAAAATAAATGAGATATTATCTAATTCTGCCATGAAGCAGAAGACAGAAAAAGAATATTCCAAAATTATGGCTGTTAATTGAGTTTTCTAATAATGAACTTTTGTTAACTTACAAAGTCAGAAAAAATCTGTCAGCTATTTTTCCTAATTAAGGTCATGAGGCATATCTCTTTAATGAGAACTGTCCCCACTCAAATACAGATGACAAAAGTGAAATAATTGTCTTTAGGCAAAAAAAAATAGTTTGAAAGAGATCTAAAGTGGATTTTCTAGAAATAAAATATACTACTTTGCTGGTACTTTTCTGTCATATCTCAAACTGTGTGTGTAGTTTCTTAGCCTTCTAAATATTTTAATTTGATGTGAAACTGGAAATATTGCCAGTACTAAAAGTAACAACTTATTCTTTATACATCTATAGACATCATTTCTTTTAAACTCGAAAGATCTGAGCCTGTATCTTCCTGTCTTTTATGTATACTATAAGTTAGAGACATCTGAATGTTATCAGAACAATAGTGAACAGGGAGAAGTGACAATCCCATCTTAAGAGATCCAATCATTGAACTCTCATATTCTACAAGTGATTTATTGAAACATCTAAGGATCTTCCTGTGGGCAACTGCCTCACTCAGCCTATTTATAGGAAAGTCATAGATGTGGGTAGTGTTGGTTGATTAGGTTGAGTAAAATGGCTGTCACAGTCAGCTATTTTCTAAGTGACAAATATTAGTTATTACAGTATGCCATTACTATATTTGTCTTGTTATTGTCAGAGATGAAGAAATGTACCTGTCAGATTCTCTGCAACAAGTTTCTAAATCATTTAACTCCTGTTGGCTGCTTTGCATCTTGGCTGGGGGGAAGTAGAAGTAGGAAAACATGAAGGGGGCTCCAAACAAGATTTTAATGTCTTTGGAATATGATCTTTTAGTCTGTGAGCTCTACACCAGAATAGGTAAAGTCTTCTATCCTAAGAACTTCTTGGTTGCTTGCATGATTTAATTAATTATAGTTGTCCACCTCAGATTCATGGTTTGCTTACAATTAGCTTATAGTAGTTTACAATTAAAGTATAAACAATACCAAACAATAAAAAAATCAACAATACAAGTAATAAAAAATGTTAATGAAAAACCATGCAATACAATCACAGGGAGAGCCCAATAATTCAAGATGCAGTTATTTTTTATTTATTTTATTTTATTTGTCAATTGCTTACAAGATAATAGGTATAAGTATAAATATAGTTATGAATACATGGATACATATAAGAAAAATAAAAGAAACAATAGGACAGGGATGGTAGGTACGTTGGTGAGCTTATGCACACCCCCTACAGACCTCTTAGGAAAGGGGTGAGGTCAATAGTAGACAGTCTAAGGTTAAAGTTTTTGGGGTTTGGGGAAGAAACCACAGAGTCAGGCAGAGTATTCCAGACATTGACCACTCCGTTGCTGAAGTCACATTTCCTGCAATCAAGTTTGGTGCGGTTAACCATGAGTTTGCATCTATTGTGACCTCTTGTATTGTTGTGGTTGAAGCTGAAGTATTCATTGACAAGCAGGACATTGCAATGTATGATTTTATATACTATACTTAGATCGGACCAAAGGCGGCATAGTTCTAGGTTTTCAAGTCTGGTGGCATAAGGTATTCTGCAATGAGTAGAGGAGTGGAGAACTCTTCTTGTGAAATATTTCTGGACTTTCTCAACTGTGTTAATATCAGATACATAATGTGGGTTCCAGACTGATGAGCTGTATTCGAGTATTGGTCTAGCAAATGTTTTGTATGTTCTAGTTAGTAGTGTGATATTACCAGAGAAAAAGCTGCATAGGTTTTTATAGGCTCCACACCACGCTGGTATCCCGGCCAGATGGCAAAGTCAGGTCTTCAGGCTCTTACAGAAGGCCACCAAGATCAGGGTCACCCTGATCTCTAAAGGGAGTGATCTTCCAAAGGGCAGGAGCAGCAACACCAAACCATGGATTGCAGTCCATGAAAGCATTTATGTGCCGATAAACACATGCCAATTCACATTAGCAGCTTCATGATAGTCTCTGAAGGGAGATGGTATATCACCCCTTTCTTTCTGATTCTGCAATGTATTGTTTTGGGAGGGTTGCTAAATCCTTTCTTTCTTTCTGGTGCCTGATGCTGTGTCTCCACAGGATACTCCAGAATAACCTGAGAAATGATATGGAGGGAAAACAAGGAGGAGGAATGAAACATTTTGGAAAATTGACCTGTTAACACAGTTTCTGTGATGATTAAGAAGTTTCTATGATGGGAAATTAGGCACAACCTATATTTAAGGATTCAGAAACAAAATGCTGAGTTTCTAGCAATGTTAATCATTTTACTTGTGAAATCTTATCAGAGATGGGTGAAGATAAAATAAATCATGAGATTTTATGTTTAATTGTTATATTCCATGCAGAAATGCGTAAAGTAGAAATTCTTGTTTGGTTTGAGCAGTTTTTAAACACTTTAGCTTAATTTGGGAGACTTAAACACACTTTCTTTTCTAATTGGTAAACCCTCGTGGCTTTTATGTTAACTATTCTTGTTCTTCTGCAATCAAATTTGGCAATCAAATATTGTGATCAAGAGGCAATTCCAAATGTATACCATCCTATCATAGTTGATAAATAAACATATCAGATATTTGACAGATTATATATTTTCTGGAATTTTTTTAAATAATGTTCATAGGCTATCATCTTTATTTAGAATATTGCACCTGTTTTGTGAGTAAGTCATGGCAGATCATTCAAACTCAGTTCTCCTTTATCCCTTTTTGACTTAATTTTACCACATCAAATGTTAAGAAAAAGACTTTCAGATCAAAAAAATGTATCCCTTTGAGTCAATCTCTCTCTCAATTTCTGCCATATCCAGAGTCTTGATAACCATTAGGAAGATGAGTGGAGCATTTTACAAAAAATCTAGTTGTGGTTAGCATTATTGCCTGAATTGCAGAGGGAGGATCAAAGGCCCAATCTCTTTCTCTGTTTACTCAGCATCTCTCTTAAGAATGGTATTTTGAAGGGCATGATTCTGGCTGAGCCTGGAGAAATCAGACTGGGCTTAAAGTTCTCACGAAGGACCCTCTGTTTTCTCTCCAAAATGAGAACCTGAAAAGAAGGCTAGCAACTAGAGGTGAGACATCAGCAGGTTGGCATTTACTGATTAGTACAATGTTTAACTTAAGAATTGCCTTACTTATAATACAGCTTTCCCCTGAAAACAGCTTCAGTTACACTTTTTGCCTGTGCTACAGTATCATAGTGCTAACTGGTCTTCAGTTTGCTATCAGTAAAACGAATCAATTACTTCTCAAGAACATCCAGCTTGATTTGCTGCACTCACAGAACAATAAATTACATCTAACTAGTGCTGAATAGTCTCAGCTACACTAGCTATTTAATTCCAGCTATTGAAACCACCAGGGCTTTTTTAAAAAAAAAATCCTGATGTTTTCAATAAGAATGCTAATCAATTAAAGTTGCTCAGTTAATTTGTCTTGCTCCTAACTCATTAACAGACACACAGCACAAGGGCAAAGAAAACTGGAAGGCAAAGTCATTCTGGCTTTTGAAATTCTACAGGTACACATCTGACACCATGTTCACTTTCATAAATGGACAAAGCTTTATTTAAGTACTTCTCCACCCGTTCACTGAAGTACATATGTCAAGGGACAAATGCAGCAGCAAAAGAGCAGATCTGCCAGTGAATAAACAATAAAACATATCCAATTTTATTAGAAGCCCCTGAATTATGAGATACCTTCGTACTCAAAGGTCTCTTTTCAGCAGGCAATAAAGCAAACTAGGGTTTGCTTGGCCCCTTTCTTCATAGCTGGCATTCCATGACCAACCAATTATAGATTGTGGTCAGATTGGCTGTTAGTCAAAGTAAGATAGCTATGAATTGAAATATATATATGGAGTTACATTTCCCCCAATGTGCTCTATTGAGTAATGATGGAAATGATTTAAGGCAAATTTAGCCATTTCCTTTTATTAGAATCTTTACTGCATTTGTCTTCACTGACTGTGACCTTTCCCAGCCACCTATTGGGAACATGAATGCTGAATGAGATGGCCACTTAATCTTGTGCCACCATATAAGCAATTTTCATACACGCTTCACAACTGCCAATATTTTTTAATTGTACACTGCACAGAATTGCCCTAGGTGGGACTCCGTGTCTAAATTTAATAAATAAAATAAAAAGTGAATAAACATCAATTTGGAAAATATCTTTGAGAGGATGGATAAAACTGTGTGGTGCTTTTCATTTTTCAAGTTTTGTTCCTCCAGCCAGCTATGCACTTCTATCGTAGCATAAAGAGTCCAAAAAAGAGTGACAGATGATGGGATGCTTGGAGGCTAAATTCTAGGAAAAATAATTAAATGAACACAATTCCCTTAGAGAAGAGAAGGGTAAAGGAAAACCTGATAGCAGCCTTCCAATACATGAGAAGTCCCACGGCAGAGGACATGGATTTATTCCTCTGAACCAGAGGTGGTATTCAGCAGGTTCTAACCAGTTCTGGAAAACCGGTAGTAGAAATTTTGAGTTCAGAGAACCAGCAAATACCACTTCTGACTGGAGATTTTACAGTATCCTTTTCCTGCCATGCCCAGCAAGTGACACCCACAGAACTGGTAGTAAAAAAAAATTGAATCCCACCACTGCTCTGAACATGCAAGAGTAAGATAAAAAGCAATGTGTGGAAGATCCAAACCTTCCAAAGAAGGGATTTCCTGGCTGTCAGAGCTAATAAGCAATAGAATAGCCTGCTTGTTGAAGTCATGGATGCCCCATCAATGAACGTTGGACAGTTATTTGCCCGGTACAATATGATTAATTGTGCTGACCATGAAGATCTTTTCCAACCCTATAATTCTACATTGCTGTTTTGTCTTGTTTTCTTTTCTTTTTTTTAAGATGATAGAAAACACCATAATATCAGCTGAACTTGAATAATGAAGCTTATCTTCACATTTATAGAGATTATCTCTACATTGTCATAGCTGATTACTATTCTATCATTTAGGAGATAAAATACTCATGGCCTGGAATTCTTTTTAACTCAGCAGGTTTTTCAGTTTCAAAAGCATCAAAGTGGCTGGCTAGGGATTATTGATCAGTTTTGTCATTATAGGATTGTATCAACAACATTTGATTTCTTTTAATACAATAACTGATACTCTACAATGTATTCTTAAGCAAATGAAAGGAACAAAACTATATTTGGCATAACTTTCAGAATGAACAAATAATATTTCAGAGATCCCAAGAGCCTGTTTTACCAGACATCTCAGAATATGTGAGCGCTATTCAGATTGCCACAGATTCATGGCAGAAAGAAAGAAAATTCCTTGCACATTCTCAAAGAAATATTTCCCTCATATCCACCCTTTTGTATTTACTGAATTACATTGCACTCAGTTCTATTACATGTAACCAAATTGAAATTAAAGAAGCAGTTACTGCAAAAAAAGACAGAAAAATAGGTAGCTGCTAAATTTTTAAAAGGTACACTGCATATCCCCCTACCCATCATTTAAACTAAACATGCATGCATAAAATGTTCAGCAGACAATAAAGGTAACCAATAAAGGTTTTCCTGGCCTTTCCTCCATAGCTAGCAGCCCAGAAACCTTTTCCCTCTATCCCACATCCCAAACTGGAATAAATGTATGGATAGGATTTATATGTTTATTTATTCAATTTATATAGCTACCCATCTCTTATTTATAACTCTGGGTGATTTACAATTAAGACAGTACCAAAAGAAATAAACATAGAACAGTCTACATTTTTTTGTTTTTATGATCCTGTAATCACTTTTATTGGGGTGGAGTCGGGGTGACTGAATGAAGCTGAGTGTTTACTGTCTGGATGCCTTTCCTGACGCCTACACAAAGTTTGCAGCAGATTTTTGTTTTTATGTCCTGATAGAAAAACATCTGTCATTGCCTAGGATTGAACTCTTAATCTTTTGAGTGGTAGGCAAGCATCGTCACCTCTAAGCCACCATGCCAGTCATAAACAGCCATACAAACAATACCAACATCAAAAACAATTGAAAAATTAAAAGCAATACACTACAGTCACCAGAAGAACACAGCCATTTAAGAACAGTACAGCCATTTTTGGGGCCCTATAATATTCAGTTCCAGGCCAGATGGCAAAGCCAAGTCTTCAGTCCCTTCCAGAAGGCTGTCCAGGTCAGGACAGCTTGACGATGGGTGGAATGATCTTCTATAGGAAGGTTGAAGCAGCAGAAAAGGCCTTCTTCCTGGATCTCACCAGATGACATTATTTAGTGGATGGAATCTATATCAAGTGAGGGAGATGGTCCCTCAAATTACCTGGCCTTTTGCCATATAGGACTTTATAGATTATTTATTTATTTATTTATTTATATTTGAACTTGTATGCCGCCCCATCTCCGAAGACTCGGGGCGGCTCACAGCTAAAAACACAGAACAATAAATATTTAAAAAGACATTAAACTGACAAGCCCAAATATGAACATAACAATACAATAAAATATATTAAAAACCCATCCCCCTCCCAAAGGAGGGTCACAGCCCGGTTTGGTCAAACAACCAAGTTTTTAATTCGCGGCGGAAGGTACGGAGATCAGGGGCCAGACGGAGCTCCAGAGGCAGTTGATTCCAGAGGTCGGGGGCCGCAACAGAGAAGGCTCGTCGTCGGGGAAGTACCAACCGGCATTGGACCGCCGATGGAACCCCGAGGAGTCCTTGCCTATGAGCCCGCACAGGGCGGCCGGAGCTAGCTATTGGAAGAAGACGCTCCCTCAGATATTGGGGACCCATGCCGTGTAGGACTTTGAATGTTAAAACTAAAACCTTGAATCTCACCCGGAGCGCAATCGGCAACCAATGCAGGCCACGCAGGCGGGGGTAACATGGGAGAACCGGGTAACTCCCATCACCACCGCGCGGCCGCATTCTGCACCAACTGCAATCTCCGGATGGTATGCAAGGGCAGTCCTAGATAGAGAGCGTTGCAGTAGTCGAGTCTCGAGGTGACAAGGGCATGAGTAACCGTGCGTAGGGCGTCTCGATCCAGAAAAGGGCGAAGTTGTCGAACAAGACGGAGCTGGGCAAAGGCCCCCCTGGCGACGGCCCCCACCTGCTCCTCCAACCGGAGCCGTACATCCAGGAGGACCCCCAGATTCCGTGCCCTATCCACAGGGGTAACACCTCCCCCCTATGGCCAAGGATAAACAATCCTGGCTGGGCCGAGACGCCGACACGCAAAGCCACTCAGTCTTGGCCGGGTTGAGTCGGAGCATGTTCCTACTCATCCAGGTCCGTACCGCATCCAAGCACCGGGACATCAGGGAAAGGGCATCGCTGATCTGGCCAGGGGTGGAAAAGTACAGCTGAGTGTCATCAGCGTACTGATGGAATTTCACCCCAAAGCCACGGATGATCTCACCCAGCGGTTTCATGTAGATATTAAATAAGAGAGGGGAAAGGACCGACCCCTGCGGGACTCCACAAGAGAGAGCCCTCGGGGTCGACCGAACCCCTCCCACTAACACCGATTGCGACGCCCGAGAGGTAGGAGGAGAACCACTGAAGAACAGTGCCCCCCACTCCCAACCCCCGGAGGCGACGCAAAAGGATACCATGGTCGATGGTATCGAAAGCCGCCGAGAGGTCCAATAGGACCAGGACAGAGGAAAAACCCCTGTCCCGGGCCCTCCAAAGATCATCCATCAGCGCGACCAATGCCGTCTCCGTGCTGTAACCGGGTCGGAAGCCCGATTGGTACGGATCCAGGTAGTCCGCTTCATCCAGGAAAAGCGGAACCTGCTGAGCCACCACACTCTCAACAACCTTCGCCAAAAAGCGAAGGTTGGAGACCGGACGAAAGTTGTCTAACACGGTCGGGTCCAAGGCAGGCTTCTTCAGGAGGGGCCTCACCACCGCCTCCTTCAAGGCGGAGGGAAAGACACCCTCCCTCAATGAAGCGTTGACAACTGCCCGGAGCCAACCGCAGGTGCCTCCCTGGCGGCATAAGTCAGCCAGGAGGGACACGGGTCCAACAAACATGTGGTGGAACTCAGTCGCCGCATAATCCTGTCCACTTCATCCTCGGAGACAGGATCAAACTCATCCCAGATAACCATGGCCAGACTACCCACAACTCGTTCCTCCGACCACTGCAAATCAGAGGACAACCCGTCCCGAATGCGAGCGATCTTATCCGCCAGATGTTGACCAAACTCCTCAGCCCTGCCCCGCAGTGGGTCCGGCCCCCCCTCAAGCCGAAGGAGGAACGGGTAACCCGAAACAGGCGGCTGGGCGGTTATCTGCGGACGCTATGAGAGTGGAGAGATAAGACCTTCTCGCCTCTCCCATAGCTACCAGGTAAGTCCTAATGTAGGCTCTTAGCTGGGCACGATCGGATTGAGAACGGGTAGACCTCCACCTGCTCTCTAAACCCCTACGACGACGTTTCATCTCCCGGAGCTCCTCAGTATACCAGGGAGCAAACCGGGATCCACGACGTGTAAGGGGACGCATGGGGACAACCCTGTCGAGGGCCTCCGACGCAGCCCGTTGCCAGGCCACTGCCAGATCCTCGGCAGAGTCGTGAGCAAGGGAAGAGGGAAAGAACCCCAGTTCTGCCTGGAACCTTTCAGGGTCCATCAGGGCCTGGGGCGGAACCACCTAAGTGGCTCCTCCTCCCAGCAGTGGGGGCGGCCTGTTGGAAGACCAGCCGTAGGAGATAGTGATCAGACCATGGAACGGGCAAGGCTGTCAAAGTAGCCTGCCCTCTGTCACTCCGCCACCGCTCAGAGACAAAAACTAGGTCAAGAGTATTCCCCCCCTCGTGAGTCGGACCTTGAATCAACTGGGTCAGGCCCATAGCCTCCATAGAAGCCATGAACTCCTGGGCCAAACCCGATGCCCCCCCAGGGAAGGCAGATTAAAGTCCCCCAGAACCATAAGATCCGGGAGCTCCACTGCCACCCCAGAGAGGAGGTCGAGAAGCCCAGGTAGGGCCGCTGCCACACAGCTGGGGAAAGGTATGTAAGCAGCAGGCCCACCTGACCACTAGGCCCCCACCTCACAAGGAGGGTCTCACTCCCACCTATCTCTGCAACAGTGACCTCCCTTGGAAACAGGGTCTCCCTAATAACCACGGCCACCCCACCACCCCTACCCTGAACCCGTGGTCGGTGCAAAACCCGAAACCTGGAGGGCATAAATCAACCAGAGGGACACCTCCCTCCGGGCCCAACCAGGTCTCGGTAATACAAGCCAGGTCGCAGCCTCCTCCTCAATGATCTCACGGAGGAGGGAAGATTTATTAGCCACGGACCTGGCATTAAAATACACCAACCTAAGGCCAGGGATCCCAATTCCGATGCTCCCAGGGGAGGAGGCCACAGGGTCGGAGCGGGCCACCGCACAAAGATGGCGGGTGCGTGCTCCCAACACATGATATGGCCCTGTGCCTCGACGTCCTCTGCCAATTCCAACCACCCTGGGGATCACCAACATCTTAAATTGGTTGGTAATTATCATTATTTTTTCCTTATATAATTCAATGGATTCAGATAACCTAAAAGCACCTAAAACATTATGATAGGAATGATCCTTGAATTTTTTGCCATCTTGCCAGCAATCTGTAGACAGGAGAGAGAATTCACCATGTAATGTTAATGGAATAGATCTTGAATGTCATCGTATTACGAGCTATGATTTTAGAGAATGTTCAGCTTTTTTTTAGTGTAACATGAGTTTTAACTTTTTATCTGCAACACATTAAATTTAACTCTGCTATGGCTTAGTAAATGTGTTCCCTACTACTCTACACTACTACCTTTTAAGGTACTTGAAAATGATAGATAATATAGCCTGTATTATGGATCCCTTTTCCATGAGATTCTTTAGTTGACCTCAGTGGTCAGTGGTCTGCATACATTTATATTTATCTTCTCGTTTTTATTGCAGCAATTCAATTTATTTTTTAAAATGTTTTGCTCTTAGAGGCCGTCTGAAATGTAATAGGAAATAAAACACATGTATTTTTTGCTTTTTTCAAGAGAAAGATTTCAAATAAATATTTTGATCTCTTTCAATCAGTAACCTATGATTTAAAATGTCTATCTCTGGCTAGTGAGCTGTAATAGAAAACAAATTGCCATTAAAGAAAGTAGAAAAGATAAATGTTTCAGATAAATGGAACTAGTGGAAGATAAATGGTGATCATTTAGTTAAAAGCCTGCCTTTTCATAGCAGACAATGCCTCCACATTTAGTCTACAAACCCCATCATGCACATGTAGCATGGTTTGAAAAAAGCCTCCAAAGCACATTAATTTTTTTTAATGTATGATTGAATATATGTGTGTGTGTGTGTGTGCATGTATATGTATACACACACACATACACACATATATATGTTTTCAAACACTGCCTTTAATCTTACTTAGCCTCTACTTCCTCCCTTCCTCTGGAGTAGTGTCTCTAATGGCAAAAATAATTAGAATTGGAACAGAGGACACAGCTTTGTCTATTGCACCCCTTCCTCAATTAAAAAATTAATAAAATAGTAGTAGGCAAAGCCAGAGGCTACTGATAAAATACATAAATTGGAAACAGTGGGGGAAAAAAAAAAGGTTCACTCAGCGGCGCCATGGAAGCAGTAAAAAAAAGCCAAGCTGGTGGTTGTGACCCATGACTAAAGCCCACCGTTCTATATGTGTGTGTTGACATCAATTCATCTACCAAATGTAGGGGTATCAGTTACACAGTTGCAACCTCCCACTTGATTTTTGTTTTTTTTGATAGCATGAACCAGGATGCACCAGATAGCAGAATATGGCTATTTTTATCAGGATGATGAAAACGGTATTATAGTTTCACACCACAACTTCTGCCCCTTTCAGAGTTCTGCCCTTGTGATGTGGCATGCAACATCACAATCCACATGGAAAAGGAGAGGCTTGCTTCACAATGGGACAATGCTGCTTTTGTCAGTGTGGTCCCTTGTATTCCCCAGCAGATTCTGTTGCTTTGTAGAAAATTGGCCAAGTGTTCAATTACTTGAAAGTAGAAACTCAACCTTCCCCCAGACTCATGTAAGAAAGAACAACCACAACCAAATACATTTTTAATTATGAAAAACTCATTCTATTTACATAGATGCCTATCTTATTTTTTCATACGATTGGTTTATGTTGCTTCTTTTTTCTTTTGTCAATTTGTGAACAGAGCTGTAGAGCACAGGTTGAAGTGTAGAAGATTATAGGGAGAACTGTGATGCTCGAGAGGCAAAATTAAATCTGGAAGAGGAACGTATGGCACTTGGGGCAGAGATAGGGCAGTTAGAAAAGGCCAGGATCTCCCTAGTGAAATTTTCAGAAAAGTGGTGTGTTCTTATGGCTACCACTTGGCCAATTTTGCACAGAAGTATAGGATGTGAAATTCTCTAAAATCAATGCATGGGTTGCTTGTAGTCACTTCTACTCCTATCAGTAAACTCAGAAACTGAGGCAGACAATATGGATTACTGGCACATAGATGTACTTTAAGATAACATCTTGTGTATGAAATATTAGCCTTTCGACACCACAAGACTCCAAAGTATTTTTGCAGCAAAAGACTAGCTTGGCTGCCCATTTAGAAATAGCATTAAAAGTGAACTTGTATTCTGCTAAATGTATATATAATATGAAATGTGTCAACCAGAATTACAAATTCAAATGGAGAAATCATGGTCTTTTGATAAGTTTTCTTTTAGCCAGCAGCTAAGGATGGCAAAAATCAAGAAACCTGAAGCTGAAGCCATTGGCTATCCTTCTATTCTTGACTCTTTAACTTAAAACTAATTTTTTTTAAATGAAACCTATTGGAAATTTATAAATCTGGAAATTTGCAATCTTTTCTTCATTTAAATGGGAGTAAATCCCCATTGAATGCCTGATAGATGCATGTCAGATTGCACTGTATGGTCCGCTTAAAATGAAAATTGTTTGAAATAGAAGGGAGGAAGATTAGTGGCAGCCATCTTGAGGCATCAAAGAAATAACCCTTAGATTCTTTAAATTTGAGAAATTCGAACATTTGGATGCATATGTATGAAAGAGAGAGAGAGAGGGAGAGGGAGAGGGAGAGGGAAAGAGAGAGATATTGCACTATAGTCTGGAATCTTTACAATAAAATGTGTAAATTGTTTAAAATATGGACCTCCTCCCCTTACTTATATACCTGTGAATAAGGGAGTTGGCTGTCTGATCTTCTTCTGAATATTATCTGCCTGTTGTGGATTTAAGATATGCTTCATCCCTTATTGCTAATAGAGCTTGCATATCCCCATCAAAGTCTTCTTCCTCTTTACACTTGATGAAGAAGATTAAAGGGCAGAACTGAATCCAGGCAAGAGGGCAACAGATTGATAGATTAGGATCCTTGAAGTGCTGTTTGCTATGAGTAAGGCAGGCCAATGTTACTATTGTCATTGCTATTGTTTCTGCTGCTGCTGAAGGCGAAGGAGAGTCATGGAAGAAGCAAAGCTGGTGTCACTGGATGGAGATAAGCCCAGCAATAAGCCTGTTGACTCTTGTTACTATCGTGCTGTTGTTGAGACTGGTAACTGTGGCTGTAAGAAGAAACTGTCCCTGTATAGTTAAAAGAAAAAGAAAGCTACTGTGTGTGGCTGCTGTCCACAATTTATAAAGGTCAGTGGAAAGTCTGGTTGTGATTAAACAGAGAGTATTATTTTTGGTCATGGCAGAGTGAATGGCTTCCCTGGAGTGAGAGGGGAAGGAAGTCATCCTTAATGTGATACCTTAATGGGAGTAGGATGTGGTGGTTAAAGCAATTATATTTTTATGTAATATATTATATTATTAAAGGGTGCAGTGGTTAGAATACAGTATTGCAGGCTACTGCTGTTGACTGTCAACAGTTGGGCAGTTCAAGTCTCATCGTTCAAGGTTGACTCAGCCCTCCATCCCTCGGAGGTTGGTAAAATGAGGACCAGGATTGTTGGGGCAATATGCTGACTCTGTAAACCACTTAGAGAGGGCTGTAAAGGCCTCTGAAGTAGTATGTAAGTTTAAGTGCTATTGCTATACATCGCCCCAGGAGGTTGGAAGTTTTTTGTTGTAGTCATTCCAAGTGGCTTTATTTATTTGCAGAAAAACCACAGCTATTAGAATTAGACATCAGTGCTTCCAATAAATCAAATGAGCCACACAGCAAAAAAGCATTATAGAGGAAAATTAAACAAGACTTCTAATTAGAAGGACATAGAAACAGTTACAAAACAGAATATAATAAAGCCAGATTATCCTGGTGAAAAAGACAAGATCTGGGTCCCCTGAAGGCATTCTGGCCCACACACACACACACACACACACTCACAGTTACTTTTGGGGAGACTCTTGATTGGTCTATAAGTCTATAAGGTATCATGGCATTTTTTTATTTTTCAAAATTCTACAGATGTACTGTCCATTCTTGGCATCTACCATTTTATTAGAAGTTGTTTTCTTGTGGCTTAAATCTTCATTCTGGAATGAGAGAGAATTGGCTTTGATCAAGTTTTAATATAATCCCATTTCAGGACAAGTATATCCCTAACGAAAGAAAAACACCAACTCCTTAAATTTTTCTCTGATCATTTTAATTGTCCTTTCCTTATCCTTAACCCTAAACATTTTCCAATTTGTTTGAAGTAGGATGTCCAGGCCAGGAAACAAAATACAAAGTGTGGTCTGACAAATACAAAATAAAATTGAATTATTCTTTCCAAAATTTTGAAATCTATGCTTGTTGATGTATTTACCTTTTTTTGTAGCCACGCTACACTGCTCTTATATGCAACCTGCAATCAGCTATTACTCCACAATCTTTTCCACAAATACTGTAACCAAACCAAGAATATCTGTTTGGAAGGCACAGGGTGGTCACATTAAATATTGATTTGATTTGGACTTCTGTTCATTTACTTTCCATTTTGTTAATTGATAAAAATAAACTATTAACACTTCTATTTCTGAAAGCATTCTTAATTTACAGCACTTATGCACAGTATTTGTATGTAGCATTTTTATTTGTCAAGTGAAAGTGTTTGCACTTATCTCTGCTAAATTTCATTCTGTTACTTCCAGCCTATTTTGTATGTCGGTATCGTTTTGAATTTTATATCAGTATAATTTTAGATTTTGTAGCTATCTTGCCAAGTTATTACAAAGTTATTACCATGGTGATCCTAGCTAATGTTGTAATGGGACCTGTCATTCATGTAGATGCTTAACTAGAAGCCTTCAAGCTGGAGCTTAGATGTTTTCAGAGATCTTGAATTAAGGACTGACAGGATACAGTGAAATTATCTTGGAACAGGATTGAAGTCTTGGTCAATTTTTCTTATTGACCTAGTTTCTGCAGCATTGGACTTATAAGAATGGATCTACTTGTAAAGTGTGTATTTTATAGGATCTAATGGAATCTGTAGCCAGAAATCCTACCTGTATAGTTTCATTAACTACATTCTGGGATACTTGTAGAGATATCTATCTATCTATCTATCTTTTTTTTTTCCTTTGGGAGGAAATTATACTGAAGTGATGGACATTTTCTTGTAGAGCTGATGGCTTGGATCCTAATGTGAAGTGAAAAGGAGGAAGTCAATCTCCTTTTCTAGCTGTTTCCATTCACTAGTCTGCTGCTGTTGCTAGAGATTCTTGTGCACATGGATGTGTATATTTATATATTCATAAGCCAAAAAATTGGATCTTTGAAATGCAGTACAGTGCAAACCACAGCTAATTTGCATTCTGTTAATTTTGCACTTTGGGAACTAGAAATATTAAAGGAAACTAATTCAGGTTCATTTTCTACATTAACAAGCAATGGGAAGAATTAACTCAGACAAATATTAATATTCAAACAGAGAAACAATTTATTGATTTTTACACACATCCAAAAAGCATGGAGAAAGTAGTTTCAAATTTACACAGAAAATTAGTTTAGTTTACATGCTCACATCATAGCACAAGGTTGTGCAACTTTTTAAAGCTAGGGAAGCAATTCCAAGAGGCTTGTGTCCTTCTAAGAGCTTAAAGAGGTTGTAGCTAATGATTGATGTAACTAGAATGGAGGCATGTACTAGGATTTACAGGGTGAAACTGGTAGCATGTTGCAGAAGCATATGGTATCTGTTGTGCTCAGTTCTTAATTTGAGGAAAGCTATGATTTAAAAGGTCTCCATTAGGCCTTTAGTCTATACAAAATCTGAGGCACCTATTCAAACAATAAAATCTTTGTGGCATCTTGGTTAAGTTGGTCTAATCCAACCTTAGCTATGAAGGCCTAATAGGTGACCTTTGGATCCACCATTCTCCCTTAGCCTAACATATTTTGCAAGGTTGCAGAGTGCTTATACATGTCATTTTTAGCTTGTAAAGGAAAGGTGAGTTATACCTCTGGTAACAATAGAAATACATCCAAAATGTTCAACTCTACCCACTGTAACATTTCTAATCCTAAAGACAGAAAAGGCTAAAAGAAAACTCTCAAATTCAAATTTGGATGAAATGGCACTCTAGTGAAATATTAAAGCTGTGAACAACAGTTTTACAGGCCAAGAGAAAATCGATTTCTAATGAAAGGGGAGCCAATGGGGTCAAAGCTTTAGAGACAACAGAGGAAAGGCAGCTTACCTGCTGCTGAAGCAGCATGTCAAAGGATTTTTGTACAGAAAAATGCTGTTTGCAGTATTTAGGACTTACTTCAATATTTATAAAAGGCAACATGTTAAGTTTATATAGACATCATCCAAAAGGCTATTATCCAGAAAGAAGGTTTTCTAGAAAATAAAACTGATGATTGCATTAGGGCAATACAAGAAAAAGCTAATCTAATACAAGCCCAAATAATTTAGATTTAGAAATAGTGAATAGTTCCAATTGGTCTGAATCAGCTCTTGGATTGGCGGACTTATTTGACAGCTAAAAACTATTTCCCTGAGCACTCAACACCTAGTAGATGCATTACTTTCCCAACAGAGCTTTCAGTCAATTCAAATTGCTGAAATCTTGCTTGTACAGAACCTTTCTTCTATCAATGGAGAGAATTATGAACTTTACTTCTCCATGTAGCTTCCGGTTGTACATGGTTAGGATTGGCTGACAGTTGCAGACATTTTGTTGAGATGAAATCTCCGGATAGACAGGAGGAAACCCCAAAATTTATGGCTACTAACCCTGCTTTTTCACTTTCTAACATTATTGACTTTATTTACTTCACTTACATTGCATATATGTATTTTTTCCATTTGTATGGCCAGACAAAAGCATAAAATTTGTTGCCATATGCTCATGGCAGTCATTACCTTAGATTCTATTTCTGTTTCTATAGATACAGTACTGGTTGAATGGCTGTTCAGATGCAAAAATGCAGGGTGGAAAATTAACATAAATGACACAGTAACTCATGTACTCTGTTTACTGAGTTCTCCACAAGATTTATGGACTAATAGCTCATCACAGGTGCTAGGATCAATTTTGTATTTATTTCCTATGACGTTTAAAAAAAACATTTTTTGCTTCTCTTTCGAGTTCAATTTACAGACTTTACATCCTCAAATTGAAAGAAATATTACAACATGGAATCTGCTGTATACTTACTTGTCAGGTTACAAGTAGTTACAACTTAACTAAGCATTGCCATAATACTGTTTATAGGTACTTCTTTCAACATTGGAATCTATGTTGAAGCAATAAAGCAAGTAAGCTTGCTTGGTAATAGCAATAGCACTTAGACCAGGGCTGTCAAAACTGGCACACGAGCCGGATGTGTCATGCGCTGGACATGCCTGGTTTAGCCAAGGGGAAAAGTCCCAATACATCACATGATGCTGCAGTGATGATGTGAGTTTCATACCCAACTAGACTTATGAGTATATCCTAATGAGGGGAGAGCTTTATTTCTGCAATACAGAAAATACGTGAGCTGCATGATCATAGATTTTGATCATGTCCCTAGATTATATACTTGTACAAAAAGTCACTTAATTGCAATAGTTTAATTGCAGAATGCCTGTTTATTTGGGTAGTCTATGAAATTTAGTTTTCAAGAAGCATCTTTTATATTGCTGAAAACAGAAAATGCCCAGTTTTTGTTATCATATATTTATGTCACCAAGAAGCCAGGGGAACCTAGTCTTCTGTGGTCAAAAAAGGAATTTATCTTAATGTCCACTATGCTAAAGTTTGATTTTCTGCATCAAACACACTATGCATTTTTACCTGGTCTTTTTAGAAAAGATGAAATAAAACATCTTGTAACCAGGCAACTGAGAGCATAATTTCCCTTTCCTTTAGTCCTGAAAAAATGGTAAGGTTGTTATCTTCAGCAATGCAGAATTTGCAGGAGTGGGAGTGCAATAATGCTCTGGAAGTCTTAATAATAATTAGTCTATTCCATTTTGAAACCGAACCCAACTGTTTTTCTCTTCTACTCTAGAAATTGTTAGCTGATGGCCTTATGGGTAAAACATTGGATTATTCCCTCACTGATTTCTATCCCCACAATCCTTTACTATGCTTGTTTTATTACAAATGTATTTTTCTTGGGAAAAAAAAGAAAACAGATTCTAACTATAGTTAAGAAGAAAAAAATGTAGTCATTACATTCTTTCCCTATAAAGGCTCAATCCAGCTAAAATCAAATTAATTGAAAAAGATCTGGCTGGAACCTCTGAAAGCATATCTTATGGCACTGTACAATAAAATAACCTATACCCTATTTCCATTTAATGTATGCTATGTCTCCATTTAATTATAAGAAACTAATTTCTAACACTCAAAAACTTTCATTTTGATTAATCTCTATAGTAGTGAATACAGTTAATAAGTTAATTCAGTATTTTACTGAAATGAACTGTAGTTTCACACAAAACAATACTATAAGGAGGCAGAAACTAAATACATTAAGAAACTGCACAGGGAGGCTATTTTGGTTTTCTAATAACAGGTCACCTGAGTTCCATTGTGTATCATTATTATATGGATATTACAGCTTTGCAATACTTGTACTTACGAAAACGTGCCTGTTTTCAGCACCTGTTGCTCCAATGAAAGGCTGTTGCACATACTTTTAATATCAAGCCATTTATTAAGCCTTCTATAATTCTGTTGCTGTTTCCTCAATTCTTATAACAGGAATGTGAAAGTGTAGATTTTGAACTGTGTAAAATAATCCAAATTAAACCTATTTTGTACTAGTCACAAAAGCTCTCATGCACACAGAGGTCATGATGAAATCACAGGGTAATTCTTTGATTATATGCTGTTTATTTTCAGTGAAACCAAAGTATGCTACTGATGTTATCACAGAACATCTTCACATTTGATGCAAATATGAAAGAGTTATATACAAAGTAATTAAGTGGCACTATTTTAAGAGAAATTACCCCAGCCTCTAAAATTATATTAAGTAAAACATATCATATGCATAACTTGTGTAAGCTCCAACTGCACTGCAGCTGCATTACTTTGAATATAAGTGCCACATTAATGTTCATTTCTCGAGACAAACTGAATAATTACCATTAGACATTAGTTAAGAGCAATAAGTTTATCGCAGAAAACTAGTGCAACCTTTTTATTTTTCAGTCTGTTATTCTTATTATAATTCTAAACCATTTTGTAAGCTCGCATTCTTGCAAAATGTGTGTGTTGGAATTTCTACATGTTTTTATGTATGTGTGTATAGTATGCCACATACACATGCGCACACACAAAACTGATTTCATATTATCATTAAATAAAAGAACTTTACAGTACAATGTGATGGACTAAATTCTTGTTCAGATATTCCTTTATTGTGTTCCCGAGGCACTCTGGACTGAAGAAGTAGAATCCTGATCGGGCAAGAAGGTGAATATGGGAGTGGCTGACTCTGACAGTCCAGGAGGAAGCACATGGCGACACACAGGACAGGTTCCAGACTAGGCAAAAGAAACACCACCGAAATTAGTTTCTTATAATTAAATGGAGATAGGGTATAATTCATAAATACTACTTTTGATAAAGGTATTAATTTTAATTACATATAAGAGAATATGTTCATGTGAGATTGTTGTTCAATTGCTAAGCCATGGCCGACTTTTGTGACCCCATGGACAGGGGAGCATGCCAGCCTCCCCTGTCCTCCAGTCTTCTGGAGTTTGCACAAATTCATGTTCATTGCATCAATGACACTAATCATCTGCCATCCCCTTCTCCTTTTGCTTTCAATGTTACATGATATACAGAACTCCAATACTGTTAGATATTTTAATAAGGTGCTTAGTATTAGACACTACATAAGATTCATGTGTTTAAAATATGCCATATATTATCTTAGGAAGCAGGCAAGTATATTTCAGTTAAATTGAGATATTTTCTGATCAAATAGCAATGTCTATGTGACACCTAATTAATTCATTCTCCCATACTCTCTCTCTATATATAGAATGAGATTAGTTTACAACTGATAAATACAGCAAGGATTTCTGTAATTTTCAAGTTTATATGATAATCCAGCCACCTTGACCCATATAAAAGACTTAACACACTGCTAAAACAATTGTCTAAATTATGATTTATTAAAATAAAAACTCTTCAGAAGTGTTGTGAGATCTGGAAGGGACTGTAAGTTCTCTTCATTGGGTAACTATCAATTTGAAACTGTTTACTAGGTAGTCTGAGTATTCTTAAGAGTATTCACCTCACTTATTAGGGCATATGAAGATCTATTTAATTGCCTAGTACATAGTGGAAATTATATTTCCAGTCTTTTTCATAGTGATCCATAGAATGGAATTTCAAACCTTTGAGAAATAATTTAACTTTTCAAGGATAGTGCTATGTAACTCATTTTGCAAAGCACCTTTCCAAATGCTTTACCCAAGCCTAGAAGATATTAAAATTATTTTTAATTGTTATTTATTTATTTGTATCCTACTTTATTATTTTTACAAGTAACTCAAGGCTTATCTAATCCATCTTTCTGCTCCCTTCTTTACCCACAATAGCAACCTTGTGAGATACCATACCAATACAGATATCTATTACGCACATCACTATATGGTGTTACTGTTGATGTCCTTCCAACCAAGACTGAACTAAACTAAGTCACTGATCTTAAACAGAAAAATCAGTGGATATTTCTTACTGCCTTGCATACAGATCTAAGAGAGATAATCTGGGTTCAGCTCAACCCTGACAAGACACATTCATGGCTGTGGATTTTTCCCCCTCTCCCCCGATCCAGTGATTTGCCATCTTTAACTTTGCCTGGAATTACAATTACACTCCACCCACCAGTAGTCAGAGATGGGGCACAACTGAAGATTCTCCTGGACTTAATTGTGGCTAGAAGAGTCTTTGCCCAAATACATCTCATGTATCAGTTGTGCCCTTTCCTAGATCAGGAGACATTGCTCAAGGTCACTCATGCCATAGTCAACTGGACTATTGCAAATGTTGCATGTGGGGATGTCCTTGAAAGCATTTAGAAGATACGGATGCTCCAAAATGCAGTAGCTTGGGCAGTAGTGATCATATTGCAGTACGCCCAGGTAACACCAACCCTTGATGAACTGCACTGACTTCCGGTAACCTTCTGAATGTAATTCAAAGTGCTGGTTATCATCTTTAAAGTGCTATATGACTCAGGGTCCGGTTACTTTTGCAATTGCCTATCCCTAATAGATGGGGTAGACCTGCATCAAATTCCCTTATGAAACTGTCACCTGTGGAACCTTGGAAGCATGTCTTGTCTGTTGGCCTTCCAGAAAACAGTGAAGGCCTGGCTTTTGCCAAGGTACTGGGACCAGGGTCCAGATGGGATCAGCATACTATATTTGATTGATGTATGCAAGTTTTATCAAAGTCATTGGACTTTTTTGTGGTTTGTCTAAAATATTTTTGTTCTAGATTGTATTTTTTATCATTGTTGGCCACCCAGAGTTTCTTGTGATAGGTGGCCACAGTAGATAGAGATAGAGAGATAGAAATAGAGATAGATAGATGGAAAGAGAGGGGGAGGAAGAGAAACAGATAATAGAGATATGGACATTTTAAAAAAAAACTCCTAGTTTTAAAGCAGCATTAAAGTATAACATAATTACACACCTTTTGTAACCAAAGCGTTATGCATGTCACATGAAAGAAGTGGCGACATGGAAGCTCTGTTACAATTTCTTCTTTGATGTACTCACTACAGCAAATAGCACAACACTGCTCTTGCCCTACAGCTTAGGAAAACAATGTGCGTATTAGTATACAAATGTAAAACTAGGTAATTAAAATTATGGTGAAATAGTAATAAATTAAAATAGTTTTGAAAATAGTCACATTGGACCAAATTAAGTTACAAAAGATGTCATATATTATAATAATATGTCATAGTATTAGATCATATAAAGTTACTTGACCAAAACAGTGAGTATGTAATTTATCCTTACCATTGTGATCTTCTGTAATAATAATTTGTGGCAGACAATCTATGCTCTCTTTACTAGCTGGTGGATGAGCCTGCTCAACATCAATCGCAAGAGACTCTAGATGTGCTAGAGCGGTCTAGAAAAATACATGAAAAGAAACAAGCACATAATTATATATATATATATATGTAAGCATGTGTATCTGTGCAATCACTGTGTAGGATTCTGTAACTATAAACTACATATAAATTTCTTCTATTTTACAGAAATGAAGGCCATATTAATATACATTAACAAACTTCTATAGTAAAAATTAATTAATTTATGAGAAATTATAATATAAACTTTGTTAATTAACTTGAGTGTATTTTATTAAGGTGGGTAACTGTCTATTCCAATTTCAATTGCTTTAGTAATAGTGTGACATTGTCATGAATTATGACTTTTTTTCAATTACTTGTAGTTGTAACTTGAAATTGGACCATAAAAATAGTGGCTTTAATAATCTAACACTAAGGAGGTATATATAAATAATGTCATCTTTTTAAATGCCACACACAATTTCTTTTTCAGTTTCCCACATTTCTAAGCAACAACTATCTCTCCTAATGCATGCTTTATTGCTCATTAAGTCAAATCTTTATTTCAGTCATTGATTAGTGTAGGTATTGCTTAGGAGAAAAGGACAGTCCACCATGCATGCTTATATGAAGTAGTTAAGCAGCCACTACTATCTACTTCATAACTTTCCAGAAAGTCTTATTAGAATGTTTACGGAGAGAATGGTTACCACCAAGCTGATAGCCAAGACAAACCTACGTAGAATAAGTGCCTATGAGATAAAGAGCAGTTCCCTATATTTGGGATAGAATACACATTTTCTCAGACTGCAAACATAATTTCCATATTAGTTAGAATTGTGAAATTCCAGTTCAACATATTTGGAAGACAGCAAGTTGGAGAAGGCTTGTTTTTCATCTTGTTTCCACCTGTTATAACTTCAATCAAGTTTTCATTTATCAGACCACAAGTTTATACAGTATGAAAAGTTTGGTGAAAAATGCCAAATTTCATATTCAACAACTCCCAGAATTCCTCAGCTGGCTGTATCAAGCCAAATACAAAGATTTTTGTTCTTGGAAGGATTGTAACCAATTCTGGCAATATAATTAATTATCTGTGCTTCTATAAGTGCCATTTATTCATTTATGTCCTTTTACAAAATTGACATTTTTATAGCACTGTGTCAATGGAATGGGCGTTGGTACTCACCTGATACGCCCTTTCTCAGTGAGCTGCGACGAGCATCTAGAGAGTGGGAGGTGCTTACTCTCTCTGCTCTGATAGGCTGGGCTTAACTGAAGGACGTTCTTACTCCTCATCCGCTCCTCTCCAACGTCCCCTAGTTTTTGCGAAGACGAAGAGTTGAAACCACTCGCCTACTGGTCGAGTCGAATCTCTATATAATTCTATCATTGGTCAGAACAGGATCCCTCCCAGATGGAATAGGGAGGGGCTGGATGCTCGTCGCAGCTCATCGAGAAAGGGCGTATCAGGTAAGTACCAACGCCCATTCTCCATTGACCTGCTCTGAGCATCCAGAGAGTGGGACATACCAAAGCTTGGCCTGTCCTATGGGAGGGACTCTGTGTGGCTTGAAGTTCCCCCTTGTCCGAGTGCACGCTCTGTAACAATCACCTACCAAAGGATGCCTCTGCGGAAGCAAAGACATCAATCTTGTAATGTCTAATGAAAGGCGATGTTGCCGCTCTACAGATTTCAGTGATAGGGGCTTGTGTCGCCCAGGCCGCTGAAGTTGCCACACTCCTTGTGGAATGAGCTGTGATGCCACTAGGCACGGTCAAAGATTGTGTTTTATACGCTTCAGCTATCGTGGCCTTCAACCATCTGCCTATAGTGGAAGGTGAAACCTTCTGTCCTTGAGTGGCCGGATGAAAAGAGATAAAAAGGGCCTCAGTTTTTCTGAATGGAGCCATTCTATGTAAGTAAATGCGGAGTGCTCTGCGGACGTCCAGGTGGTGCCACTGATGTTCCAGACCGTGAGAAGGCCTGGGACAAAAATTTGGGAGAACCAACTCCTGTGCCCTGTGGAAGGCTGAATTCACCTTCGGTGTGAATGTAGGATCCGGACGCAAAACCACTCTATCTGCATGGAATATACAGAGGTCCTTTCGGGCCGAGCTGCTACTTCTGAAATATGTCGCGCGGATGTTATAGCTATGAGAAAAACTACCTTATATGTTAAAAATTGGAGGCTGGTAGATCGCAGCGGTTCGAATGGATCTTTGGTGAATGAGGTAAGCACCTGGTTAAGATCCCATGTTGGGTATCATTGGAGAACTGGTGGGCATAGGTTAGTAGTGCCCCGAAGAAAATCCTTTATTCTTGGATGGTGTGATATGGATGTTAAACCTTTCCAATGCACTACTGATGCAATAGCCGCCACCTGTTGCCTTAAGGTATTTGGTGAGAGGCCCCTGTCAAGACCATCTTGAAGGAACTCCAAGACTTGTGCTACTGATGGAGAAAGGGGATTGACATTGGATTTGGAACACCATGAAGCAAAAGACTTCCAGGTGGCGTCATATATTCAGCTTGTTGACGGATGATGAGCTGCTTGGATGGTTTTGATGACTCGAGACGAGAGGTTTTCCTATCTTAAATGTCGCCACTCAACCTCCAGATGGCTAGTTGTAGCCATTGAGGGTCTGGATGCTGAATAGGTCCCTGGGTAAGTTGAATCCTGTGGGATGGAATCCTCCATGGATCCTCTGTGGACAGGCTTCGGAGGTCCGAACCATGGTCTCCTGGGCCAGAATGGTGCGACCAAGATCAGTTCCGCTTTCTCATCTAGGATCTTCTGGACTACTTTGGGGACCAGTGGAATAGGCGGAAAGGCATACAACAGGTTGCGGGGCCACCCACAACGGAGGGCTTTGACGTTCTCCACCCCTTGGTAGGGGTATCTGGAAATGAATCTCTGAAGTTGTGCATTCAGAGGGGAAGCGAACAGGTCCATGGTTGGCCTGCCAAATCTCTGTATCACCTCTTGGAACAACTCCGGGTGCAGGCACCACTCTGACGGGTCTACTGTGGCCCTGCTGAGCCAGTCCACCTGTGTGTTGGTTATGCCTGAAATATACTCCGCCTTTATGGAGCTCAAGTGTTGTTCTGTCCAGAGACATAGTTTCTCTGCTTCTCTCATGAGTAGTATCGAGTGCGTTCCCCCCTGCCTGTTGATGTGCGCTTTCGTGACGTTGTCTTTAAGAATGAGGATATGTTTGTTCTGGACATGTGGAAGGAAACTGCGTAGGGCCATATGGACTGCCCTGAGCTCCAACCAATTGATGCTGTTCAACTGTTCCTCTTCCGACCAGCGTCCTTGAGCGGAGAGGGACTGGAAATGTGCCCCCCCCATCCAAACAGACTTGTGTTTGTGGTAATAGTGATCCTTTGGGGCTCCTTTAGAGGAGAACCCTTGTTGATGGTCAGTACTGTCCACCAGATTAGAGAAATCCTCACCTTTGTTGGTACCAGTACACGTGCTGTGGAGTTGCATCAGCCCGATCTTTGGTACGGCAGGAGAAACCATTGAAGCGATCTAGCATAGAAATGTGCCCAGGGAATAATGGAGATACAGGAAACCATTTTTCCTAATAATTTAGACAAATCAGCTAAAGAGACTTTCTTTAAGGACCTAATATGTTGAGCTAGAGATCTAATGCTTTCCAATCTGTTAGGGGATAGGAAAACTTTTCCCTCAAGGGTATCTATTATTGCACCCAGGTGAGATAAGCAGTTTGATGGGGACAGATGACTTTTTGCCCAATTGATGAAAAACCATGTTGTTGCAGGGAGCGCAGTGTAATTTGGGTGTCCAATTTTGCTTGTCTGGATGAATGAGATAGAATCAGAATATCAACCAGGTTAACATTGGAGTCTCACCGGAGTATCCCTAAGGTGGGCTGATAGGGCTGCCAGTATCTTAGTGAACGTCCTTGGGGCTGATGAGAGGCCAAAGGGCAGGGCAATGTATTCAAAATGTTGATTGTTGTAGCAGAATCTGAGAAATTTGGTATGGGTGGGCCGGATGGGTATATGTAAGTATGCCTCTGTCAGATCGATGGATGTTAAAAAATCGCCCTTCCTGATACTGAGGAGAATGGATTGTAAGGTACACATCTTAAATTTATGGTGGACTAAGGTCCGGTTGAGTCACTTTAGATCTAGAATCGCTCTCCATCCCCCTGAACTTTTTGGGACTACAAAAAGTAGCGAGTAGAACCCTTGGCCCTGTTGATCCCGGGGTGCTGGATGGATGGCCTTAATCTCAAGTAAATGCATGATCGCTGATTCCATCAATTCCCTTTTTACAGGGTTCCTGGAAAGCGGACATTGCATAAAAAAATTTGGGGGGGTGTTGTGGAACTCCAGTGCCAGGCCAAATCTGATGGTGTCACGCACCCAGGAATCAGTGGTGGAAGACTCCCAGCGGTTTGCGAAGAGTCTTAAACGTCCTCCAATTGGGGCAAGGTCCCTTTGATCATTGGGATATACGTGAGCCTCTGCTTGCCGATCCTCTGAAAAATCTCTTCCCTTGGCCACCCCTGTGGTTCCTATCGGAGAAGTCCGATCGATCAGACTGTTGGGTGCCCCTGTAACCCGATCCTCTTTGAGCTCTGGGGAAGAACAAACTCTGATAATAGGATCGAGAGGGGCCCCTCCGAAAGGGCTGAGTGGTTCTATTATCAGATCGCCGCAGGAGGGAGCGGAGAATTTTCTTCTTATTCCTAGTCTCAATTAATAAGGGGTCTAGAGCAGCGCCAAATAATTTATGCGCCAAAATTGGAGAGGAAGCTAGTTTCCATTTATTCTTTATGTAGGCCTGCCAATGCCGGAGCCATAGCAATCTACGGGCTGTAACCTGAGATGCGATGGCCCAAGCAGAAAATTTAACCGAATTAAAGGTGGTGTCCACAGAAAATTCAGCTGCTGCTATCAATTCTGCGATGTTCTGGTGGGCTCTAATGTTTGAATTTGGGATGGTGTCCCTCAAGTGACGGAGCCACCTGAGTGAGGCCCTGGTGAAAAAGGACGTGGCTGTTGCCGCTTTTATGGTCTGATTGGTGGGCTTTTCCGGAGAGCTATCTCAGCTTTCTTCTCTTCTGATTTAAGTGCATCCTCTGCCTCGGTGGGAACCATGGAAGACAAGGCTAAGGCAACTACTGGCTCGTCTACCTCAGGGGTATTTAATGTATCAGAAAACTCAGAATCTAAGTTAAAGAATTTTTTGTCAAAATTAGTGGGTGCCGGATATGTTGTTGCTGAGGTCCATTGTTTTTGGATGAGCTCTGAAAACATGCGGGGAACCAGAATAATGTCAACCTCATTTATAGGTTGTGAGAAAATTAAGTCCTCTGCCTCTTCTGTGGTCACTGATTGCTGGGCAGAGGGAGATTTATGAATGCGGGCAGTGGTTTTTGCCTTAAGGAGATTTGAATAATTGTGGGCGGAAAAGCCCTGTAAAATTAGGTTGGTCAGGCCTGATGTCCTCATCATCGGACATGCCTCTCTCTAGGGGGTCCTCACTTTCCTGGATAGAGACTTTGTCAACTTGTTCCAGTTGATCCATGTCCTCTCCCTCCTCCTGAACCTCTTGGGACTGTATGTGTGAAATCATGAGAAGATCCCCTTGGGGAGGTACCTGAGAATAATCTGTATCAGCTCTGTCAAGAGATCTTACTGAATGAGAGTCACATTCCGATATAGGAGGCTGTCTGGCCATGAGTGATTGTTGTACGCCCGCTGCGACGCCCCTGCGAATCACCAGCTCCATCCATGCCTTGTTTCTGGAATTTCCTCTGGGAGGAATTCTTCCTGGTGTAGGCCGGCTGTCATAGGGGTGAAGGTTGCTTCAGGTACCCTTCTGGGTATCTGGGCACTCGCTGTCACTGAGGCACTTGGTCGAGGTGGCATCGAGAGGTCTGGAGGTATAGGAGTGGAAATGGGCTGGAGGGGCGGGACTGGGGCAGGGGTCTGGGAAACTCTCTCAGGCTCCCTGGTATTCTTTTGAATTTGCTTTTCCAGCACCTTTTGGCATCTGGATGCCTCCTTTAATGTGGCCTTTGAAGGCCCCTTAGCCCATTGGATTTGTCTTGGGCCCGTGTCTTATCTCCACCTCTGCTTGCCATTGCCCTTGCTTAAAGTCTCTCAGTAGTCTGAGATAATTAAGCAAATATAGATATAGGTATGAGTTAAAGCTATATATATAGATATATAATTGTCTGGATGGTTGGCTTGTCCTGGGTCCTGCACCAACACTTGGGCAACGAACCCAATTAGTATTCACTCCCCTTTTGGAATTGAGGCCTTTATATAACTATAAATTGTATTATTATTATTAGTAGTAGTAGTAGTAGTAGTAGTATATTATATTATTATTATTATTATTTGAGGTGTAAGACCTCTCAAATAAGATTATTAATTGTGTATATGTATATTTGTAAGGATATACAATGATAGTTCTTGATATCTAATATAATTGATAAGAGAATTAATGCCTCAGAAACAACAAAGATCAAATTGAGAACGTTAGCTAGGGCAACGATACAATATTTAGGCCCTGATCAGCTGTTCCCACAGACCTCAAGCCTGGGTACAGGCTGATAATACTGATTGCTGTGCAGAATTATACTTAATATATTTAATATATGTATATATGTATATATACTGTGATGATCTCCCAAACTGGAGTTAAAACAGGGAGCAGAACTTATGTCCCCTCGTCTCTGCGCCTAGAGAACCAAGGGGAAGTTAAACCACTTCCTAGTAGCTGGGAATTCTCCAGCCAAGGCTCCACAAAGCCTCGTGGAAATGCCCTGCTTCCTGGGGATGTGCGCCTAAAATGGCGGACAGTCCCCAACCAAAATGGCTCCAATCTCCTCGTTGGCGCCATGCATAGCACTGCCGACACCACACTCTCAAGCTGAGCGGTTAATTTTTTTTTATTCACATTTATATGCTGCCCTTCTCCGGAGACTCAGGGCGGCTTACAATCTTTGGAGCACAATCTAATGTGCTCAGCAATAGCCTTCATTCTATTGTATATGCCTGCTTATTACTAGGGCTTTTTTGCCCCCCAAGCATTTCTACAAAGTCAGCTTATTGCCCCCAATAACCCCAATTGGGTCCTCAATTTACCTACCCTGAGAGGATGGAAGGCTGAGTCAACCTTGAGCCTGGTGGGATTCGAGCCTGCACTAATTGCAGGCAGCTGGAGCTAAGTGCTAGGTGTTTAACAGCCTGCACCACCAAGGCTCTTTGCGATGCACAGCAGAATAGGGTAATAAGGACTCCAGCGCCCCTACCCCTGTGTTCTCTGTGGGGAGGATAAAGGAACAAGCACGCTTATTAACCCCTGCACGAGGGATGGAATGGCAACAGCAAGGAGGGAAGACATGAGGCACTGGGAAAAAAGGAGGCTAAAGAACGAATCTCAAGCCTCTTCCTCTGGGACCATGATGCGGCTGGCGCCGATTGCGCATCTGCTGACTTCTGGCTCTAATTGCAGTTGGCTCTGTGTAATCTTTGAAACGTTTAGAGAAAAATTTGAAACCAGAAGCCAATTAGTAAGGAAGCAATGAATCACCTGAATTATCTATGTATTTAATAAAACATTCTTTCTGTATCTAATGAATGTCCCTTTATAGCATGGGTATCAAACTCGATCGTGTCACGTGACGTATTGTGATGGTTTTTGCGTTTGTGCAGCCCGAATGGGCATAGCCTGCACATGATGCATCTGGCCCACAGGCCACCAGTTTGACATGGACAAACTGCTGCTTTGTAGGGACATTTTCAAAGTTCAGATAACGTAGTAATCAAGTAAGAAAGTTACTAGTTGAATTCATTTAGCTTGAAGGAATCCAGAATGAAACACTTTATGCTCCTCAGTTCATATTAGTTGGTTACTACTGCACAGAAAAATCTCAACTGATAAGCTCCACTGTTGACAGCTTAAAAATGTGATTGTTTACAATGAAGGCAACACATTCAAAACCATCATAGCATAGTACATAAGGTGACTAGGAAAGCAGCTTGTTTAAAAAAGCAATGAAATAAAAGTAACATTTACCATGATGTCTTAATATACATATATCATTTGCCTCTTTGCCTGTGCAACAAATGAACAAATAATCAAATAAAAAGCAAGAGCTAGCATTCACAAGGGTCTAGCTGTGCAGTATAAAACTAGGAAACAATCATACAGCTGATCTAATAAAGTAAGTTTGAATATTATTCAGAGTAAGAAAGTACACACTTTGAAAATGTAATCTTCTAAGCATTTTTGAATTACATTTTCTTAATCTTTATGACAAGTATAATAAATTAAACTAAGCTATACTGTAACATTTACATTCAATATGGTTCTGTAGTTAGTATATGGCAATGTCTGAGAAAAAAACCACAACCCAATCCAACAGTGTTAGATGGTGACACTTAATTCATTGTTAAAATTACTAATTAAAAAAAATACTAATTAAACAAATCTTTGATAGTAAATTCTTCAGTAAGAATTTAAACAGTGCCATGTATCGCTTTTACATAGTTGGGCCAATGTTTCTCTTTCCTATTAGACATGCCTTGTTTTTCATTTGCCTGATTCTTCTGCCTTCTGCACAAAATGAAAAAAAGATGATGAATATTTAAATGCTGTTGTACACACAACACTGATGTAGACACAATCATGGGAAAGTGAATACATGAAAAGAATTGAGAAATTAGTTGTAGCTCAATTATATATACATATATATATACATACACACACACACACATATATATTTTTGTAGATTTTCACGGGTACAGGAATGGAGGTTTTGGCGTGTTTGGGTCTTTTCAATCTTACACGAACGTATGACCTGTGTGTGTGTGTGTGTGTGTGTAGGTATGTATATATATATATATATATGTATATGTATATGTAGGTCTTGGTGTATTCGGGTCTTGTCCCGTGTAAGATTGAGAATACCTTGGCGACGTTTCGATGAGATCCCACTCGCCATCTTCAGGCTGGTATCTTCGGCTTTGTGCTTGTGCCAGCAAAGCGTGATCTGAGCTGCCTTCTCTCTATAAATACTGGAGGGAGGGGTGTGTGGCTGTGCTGGCTCTGCTGTAAGCGGGTTGGTTGGCTGTGTTTTTGTTGTGTTGTTGCTTCTTGATTGGTTGATGGAGTTGATGTTTGCTGATCGGTTGGCTTTTTCGTAAGAGCCTGTGTGGAACCCGTGAAAATCTACAAAACATATATGTATATATACACACACACACACACACACTTGTGTGTGTGGGGGTATATGTTATCTGAAGCTCAGAATTAATTCTAAATTAATATATCTTTCTTCCAGTTGTTATAAAGTCATTTCTAACAATGCAAGCTATAAAAACTGTGGTTATGTCAGAAGGCACAGAAAACTGATCTATATTTCCTAAAATGTGATCTATGACCCAGTACCAGTTCTTGTGCAAAAAAAAAGCTACTTCTTAGGAAATATACAGATACTCATTCTCTTTCTACTCTGAACAGTTGCAAACTTGCCAATATTCTGTGCGGAAGGGAATAAAGTAATCATTGCTTTAAAATTTCCAACTACAGTATTGGTAATCAGGCCACTTAAGCCTTAAAAGAATTAACTTTATGGAAACACAAAAACCTGGCTTTCAATTTGTACATGAAACTAACTGCCCCCCTCTGAAACAACAGTTAAAAGAAATTATGGATAATGAGAACTACCTGAACATCTTTTGAGGTGAACTAATTAGGATGCTACTTTATAAAAACCAGGTACCTTTAAGTATGATTCACTAAGAGCTATCATACAATTGTTTTCTACTTTAAAAAAATATACTTACTAATGTATTCTTCTAATAAAAAATGTTTCCAACCAATAGTCAAGACAAGTTATCTATTTCCTATTAGCAAAAAGTTAATTTACTAGATATGGTTTCAAAGGCTTCATTCAAAAAACACCTGAGGACATTTTGGGTGATCAGTGATTTTATTATTCAAAGCAATATTGACTGGAAAGATATGTTGGAGAAAGCAGTTGTGGGACATGAGCAATGGCAGGGTTATACTGGTCTTACTTTGTAAACTGTTGTATGCAGTAGTGCTAGACTGTTCAAGACTGTATTGTAATATTTACAGAGGAGCACCACCTGTAGAAACTGTGCTGTCCCTTCTGAATTCTACCTGAAATATATACATTCTATAATTTATACTTAAAATTATATCATCATCATCTCAGACAAAAAAATAGAAATGAATATGATACTTCATATTATGGATATATTTCATGGCTTGAAGGCTAACAAAAGAAAGACATGTTTCTGAAATTAAAGACAAATTTTTGTTCTTCCTTGAGTGACATCTTCTATCAACAATGCTAATTTAAAATTAGGAGAGGTCTCATGAGCTTGATTGGTTAACAATAGTGATTTATTTATTGACATATTTTGGCTTTTCAGTAAGTTAAATTTCAATTTACAAGGCCTAATGTTTAAAAAAGCAAGGAAGCAATAATTAATAACTCTTATGGATACAGCAAGTCAACTACATAGGTGTTTTAAAAGCTTTTTGTTCTTTAATCAAATTATAAGAAAAATATGGTGAAAATAATCTCTATCATCATTATCTCTGATGTATTTTATGCAGATCTTTTTCAGCTAACATATTGTTTAAAGGAGTATTTTCTCCAAGAAAAAAATATTAAGAACCAATTTATACTCAGTCAACATAAGACAAAAGCTTTTGTTGAGTCTCATCTTAGTCATTAAAAAGAGATTTAAAAGATACTGGTAGTCCTTGATAAATGACCATTTGTTCAGTGACTATTCAAAAGTACAAGAGCCTGAACAAAGGTGATTTAGGGGGGCTATAGTTGGGTGGTCACAGCATCCTTGTCAAGTGATCACACACTGGGTACTTGGCAACAAGCTCACAATTATGACACTGCAGTGTCCTGCAGTCATGTGATCACCATTTTTAACCTTCACTGCCTGCATCTGACAAGCAAAGTCTGTGGGGAAGCAGGCAGGAGGTTGCAAATGCCAATCACATTCATAGTCCTGCATAGTCACAGCAGCAACTGCGACTGTCATAACTGCTGTTGTAAGTTGACATATTTATGTGATGTGCCTTATGCATCACTTAGCAACGTAGTTGCCAATTCCAATCACCACTAAGTAAAGACTTCTACTTAATATATGCTGATATCCGTATCCTTTAAACAAGAAATATAGTAGTGTTACTGCTGAAAGTGAAGATACCTCGGTGCTGTGATATCATGGAGGTCAGATAACTTTCTAACTGTATCCAAAGAAGGGGCCTTTTTTTGATCCCTTATATGCCATTGAAAAAAATGAACCTTAAAATATATGTGTAATGGTAAAACTAAAAATAAACTAAGTGGCTCAGTGGTTAAAATGTAGTATTGCAGGCAAACTCTGCCCACAGCCTGGAGTTCAATTCTGACAAGGTTCAAGACTGACTCAGCCTTCTGTCCTTGGGTAAAATGAAGACCCAGACTGTTTGGGGCAATATTCAAATAATGTTTACATTTAAACTGCCCAGAGAGTTTATAAAGCACTATGGGGCAGTATATAAGTCTAAATTTTATTGCTGGTCATAATTTTGATAAAATGTTTCCATGAAAAAGCACACCTTAGTATCTTGAAGTAACTTAAAAGTTATCATAGCATTACAACATAAGGCTAAAAATTTACTTAATGGCATTCTTATTCTAATAGTGGCACCTCCCTAAATAATACAGATCTATGTAGCAGTAATACAGAAAGTAGTAAAGCATACAAAAAATCCATTTATGAAATGATATGAAATAATCTCCCTAAATTTTCTTCTTGTTCCAAGTCACTGAGAGCCTCTTTGCAGATTTCCATTGCCTTAAAATGTACATCAATTTCATATTTTAATGCTAAATTGTATTAAGATAAGTAGAAAATCACTGCAGGTAACAGTTATTATAGGTGATAGGCAAAGCATCAGGACTTCCCTCCTAATGAATAGATATTGATGTAGCTAACTTATCATTAACGGTGAAAGCCAAAATGATGTGGTTGCTGTATTTTTTTTGCTAATTTCTATATTAACTCTATTTGAATGAAATCAAACTGTCAATCAGTGCCTTTCTCTGTTTGTAAAATGCAGGTATACTCAGGGGTGGGCTTCAAAAAATTTAGCAACAGGTTCTCTGCCCAGTTGTTGGGTGGAGGTAGCCATGGTGAGTGTGGCCTAGTCAGCCTCCTTCATCACGGTAGGGAGGCCATTTTCATCCTCCCTGAGCTCCAGAGGCTCTCTGGAGGCGGAAATGGTTCCGTTTCTGGCCTTCTAGAGGCCCACTTTTTCATCCCCCCGAGCACTTACCTGGGATCCAAAACAGGCTACATGGAAACTTCTAGGAGGGGCAGGGTGAAGTGGGGGGGGGGCAGCCAGTTGTTGCAACTACCGGTTTGGCGAACCAGATGTAAAATTAACATCTGGTTCTCCAAACCGTGTGAACCAGAAGCCCACTCCTGGGTATTCTTATCCTAGATGCTATATTATTACAATGTGCAGAGTTTTAAAGCCTTCAGTATGAATACAGAGTTACTGTTTCTGAAGCAATTTTATTAAAATACAGTTCTTATAGAAAGGATGTATTTTCAGTTGAGGTTCTAAACTTTTCCTTAAACATATAGAAATCAGTTGCTCCTGGTAGATAGTCTTAAGTAAAACCAAAACAATATCTGTCTGGATATTTGTTGATGAAGATACATCTAATTTAATATGTGTGTGTGTGTGTGTGTGCAGAATCATAGCTAAGATAGAACTGTGATAGCTTCAATAACTGCAAGAATCAATACCAATAACATGTACTAATTATTTCATGCTATTAACATTTCAAACTATGTCATTTTAAAAAAATAGACTGTTTGGAATTCCAAAACCTCCATGCAAAAATTTCCTGCAGTGTAATACAATTTAAGAGATCACTGCTACACACTCACACATAAGTGACTAACTCAACCACAAAAATAAATACAAATAAAATGCTGCCTACCTCTCAATTTAAGTATATTATCTACATGTGGAATGTAGGCAATCAGAAATTGCAAGTACCTGTAGACGCTGATAAGTCATTTCCATGAACATGCTTGTTACCTGAATTTGAAAAGATTCAGGTTAGTGAAGGAAGGAGCACAACTTTCTTAAAAATTGTACCCCACACCTAACTACAGAATTTTACTTATGAAAACTAGAAAATATTTTTGCTTTGGGATTAGCACAGCTGAAAGGATCTCCCTCCCCCAACTAAATGAAAGCTTACATTTAAATGGACAATGGTTTTGAATCTGCTGGTAAACTATTTTAGGTTGTTTGTTTCAAATTATAACCTCCAAGTATTAGGTTTAACTAGAAGTGTTTTTATTGTCACTACCAGAACAGATATATTAAAACTATTAAAACTAATAATTAATCATGTACAAGGTTCTTCAAACATTTTCCGATCAATGAAACCTGGGGAGAATACTCAAAGCAAGTCTAATGTGACTTAATAAAGAGAAAATCTCAAATTACAGAAGATGCAGTTGAGTCTGTTTTTCACTACCCTTGTATTTCCTCTTCCTAAGATTTCCTACCATTTGTCAAAATTTACATAATTATTTGAAACTTCAAAAATCCATCTAATTCAAGATGCCAAGTACACTTTACTAAGCTGGATATGATGCCAAAAAGTTATTTAAATTTTGCAAGAGCAATGTAACACAAAATGCATTAGCTATGGGAATTTTCCTCATGTCATGAATTGCTGCTATAATTATTTTATCTATTTTTCATAGAATAGATTTATAGCAGCATGTTTTATAATGGTGTAAAGAAGTTTATTTGGCTATAATTTATTTTTATTATTTAGCTATAACTATAAATAATGTACTGAAAATCTCTTAATACGGATTCAAGTTGCTTAAAGCAGTATCTTGAGAAATGATTATAATATACTTTAAATGAGAAAATAATATTTGACTACCAGTTTTACATTACACTGGTGTTTGGCAATATGTCGATGAAGATTCGCAGTAATTGTCTTGAAGTTGAGTCATGGAAACTAAAAAGCTACTTGAATAAGCAGTGAAAAATGTTTCAAACCACAAAAGAAAACAAGTTCAGTTGCCGTGACTCAACTTCCAGGTTACATTGGTGTTGTGTTTTCCTACGGAAATTAAGCCACATATATCAAGCAAACACAATATTTTCAAAGAATGTACACTTCTTTAATGTACAGACTCATGTACTGCTTGGTTCAAAAGTTGTACAATATTGCTTTTCACAAAGCTCAGGAAGCTCCAAATCTCCTAAAAGGAATTATTACTATTAGCAATTAACAATGGTTTCTGTATATAAAAGATCTGTAGTGTGGTAAGAAATAGGAATCCATATTAATGTAAGAAATAGAAGGAGTCTTTGGCAACAGATTAAACAGAATGGCTTGTTTTAAATTCAACTGAAATAGATAATCCATTTAGTAATAAGATGACCTACTTTAAAACAACTGAAGTACTGTGTTGAAATAATGCTAAGATGGTTTTTAAATGTTTTTACTGCCCAGCTGGGAATATTAAGCATTATACACTGGAATAAAATATTAAATTTTATTCAACTGTACTTGGAAAAAAGGGATTGCAATTATTAAACTGTAAAATCTATTAAAATAGCAAAATCATTTATGTGTATCTACTTATGGATTTATAATATTGTATTTCCTGTATGTTTCAAGTTATGTTTCTACTTAGGAGTGAAAAAGATGCCAGTTTTTAAATCACTGTATTTTAAAAAGCCCAGAGAAGAATTAGCAGGATTTTGAAACAACTGCAAGTCCAGTGCCAGAACATGACACGTGTCAGATCTTATCAACACTGTCAGCAGATTGCTGCTGCAATTAACATCTTTGCTATTAATATGTTTGCAAAGGTAATGAAGAAGCATCTTGACAATAAAACTGATCAGAAATGGCATCTGCTTCTTTGACATTTTAAATACCTTGGAAGCTCTTAATATGAACACTGGTGGCATGTGTGGTAGAGTTTTAAAGAGCTTTAAACTGTCATTAAGTAATAGAAAGCAAATACGATGCAAATGCTCTCAATAATTCATGCTTTTATATTCTGATCATTTTTCTTGATGGTTTATAAAATTGTCCCTATTTAGAATTTAGATATTTAAGCACACATACAATCATTTTCAGAAGATATAGATGTGACATTTTTCTATTTATAGATATATGCAGATTCTAAAATTGCAATTGGGAAAGCATTCAAATGTCAGCCTAAGTTGACTTAAAATAAAAGTATTTATTGTGAAAAATACAGGTAGCATGGAAAAAGTTATCAGTTAAATATTCCTATGCCATTCAAGATCTGGTGATAGAATACTATATGCAATTTTGTATTTTACAATGAACAAAAATGTTTGCATTTGTTAAAATCGGTGGACCTTTTTTAGCCTAAATATGTGGGCACTGAAAGTTTTCAGAATTGCTCGCTTCTATTTTTTCACTAAAACAAAACAAAAACCTATGGAAATATTGTAAAATAACTTTTTATTTGCTAAGTATTCAGTAACAAGCTTTGATCTACAATTTAATTCACTCATGATCAGTATTTTAAAAATAATCTTCAGAAACCATATTATCTATATACAACTATAACTCATGTTTAATTGAACAAAAACACTGCATCATAAGGCAAAATTTTGCCAACAAAGGTATCACAAAGAAATTACAAAAAAGTTTGGACATCTCACAGAGGGAAGTAAATATTCTATTAAGTCCCCATTACAATGCCTCCACAAAAACCAAATACGTAGAAAAAGATGAAATGTGCTTTAATTTGATGTCACATTATTTTTCTATCCATAGATCCAGAACTAGCGAAAAAATTCATGGCATTGGTACTACATAACACAGCTGACTTCACTAAGATCGAAATACCTGTTTCACTATCTACTTTCTATTTGAAAACTAACACACTGCAGTAACCCAGAATACTAGAAAAAGGAAACAGACCACCTACACAACATTTTCCAACAAAATGGATATCCACACAACTTTTTCAGAAACTGCCTTACCACTCAACCTACTATAGCACAACCAATAGAAGCTATGAAAAACGTAACACTGCCATACATCACAAATATCCCAAAAATAATCAACAGAGTATTACAACCGCATGGTATCATCATAGCACACAAACCAACTGAAGTCCTTCAATGCAGAAAAATCTAATAGCCCAGAAGAAAAACGTAAGTCATCTACAACGTACAGTATAAGGTCAATAACAACTACTATGTAGGACAGATAGTTAGAAGACTAGCAGAGTGCATCCATGAACACCAACTAGCAGTCAGAAGATACAATAAAAACTTCTTAATCCTACAACATATAGACAGACCCAGTCATAGTTTCAACTGGAAAACTGAGCATCCTAGACCAAACTAAATGCAAAAATGCTAGGAAATTTCTGGAAGCTTGGCATTCAGACAAATCAGCCATCAGTAAACACATAGAGATAAGTCACATTCAAAAGAGATGGTAAAAAAAACTAAGTAGGAAACAGAAAGACCAGAACACATCCTCTCCAGCAACCTATACTCAGATAAACAGGGATTAACACACCAGACCACCAATCAAGCAGAAAACAATAATCTAATCAAAGAACTATTGAAGAGAAAAATTATACACCCACAACACTGGTAGGACAAGCTGCTATATATAAACAAGGAGCAAACCCTGTATTCATTAGTACAGATGTATTACCTAGTCAGGTAATGAAATGTCTGCCAGCAAGCAACCAAACTATAGACATCAAAGCTCAATCCTGAATTATATATATACTCTTCTATTGGAAATAACCCATGCATATAGGTTTCTCTGTTTGCAGCAGGAAACCAGAGACCCTGATTTATGCTTTTACAGGCTTGCCTGGCTAAAGTTAATTCTTCTCCTGAAAAGTGTCGTATCAATGGAAGTTAATATGCAAGTTACTCACAAGTAAATGGCCAAATTACTGCAGCACCTTGTCTTTGAGACGTTTTGTAGGTTATCCTCTTGAGTTCTGCAGGAGGATTCTCAATCAATTAAGATGAGCTCAAATAGCTTATAACAGGCTAGTGAATGTTAATACCCTTGTAACTTTTTATTCCCCCTTAGGCAGAGAAATATAGCTCCCTTTTAAATTCTGGCACAACTGCTAATTTCATAAGATGATACTACAGTGCATCATATTAAATTAATCTACCCAGTTATTAGAAAACCTCATGCTAACTAAAGCAATTGAAAGGCAATCACTTTGAGTTGGTCCTATGTTATAAAGTACAACTCCTCTGCAACTAAAATAAATGATTATACAACATTCTTGTGACTACATTCATATCTTTCTTACACATTCCAATAATTCTAGACACATAATTCCTAATCCATATGTCTACTGGAAGCAAGGGAAGAAAGATCTATTTTCCTTGTCAAAAATATCAGTCCCACCATTTGTAAGCATCCCACTATTCCCCTCTCCCCCTCCTGCAATGCTCCTGCATCTCTTTCCCTGTACAAAAAGTACACTGATTTTACCCATGCTCTGAGGAAAGAGGAAGCAGTTAATTTGCCTCTTCATTTAACTTGCACCATCACTAAAAGCCCCCAGCCCAGCTTGCAGACTATTTTAAATGAGTTTCCAGACTACAATTTGAAGGAAGTTTTTATTTATCCTTCTTTCTACATCTCCAGCCTCTGCACCCCCATTTTTTTGCACCAAAGAAAAATAAATTCTGGCAGCAATATGCAATTGTTTCTGAGGTTTTATTTTTTGATGAGTTGCCCGAAGTGCTGTTTTGTAATAATTCTGCAATTTGTTCTTGTCTATTTTGTTGTATTTTGTTTTTTATATTTTTCATTATTCTGTCAGCTGCCAATAGTCACTTGGAGTTGGGCAATTTTAAAACCAAGTTAACAAACAAGTAAATAATATTACAGGCTTCCTAACCCTGTAACCATTACAAAACAGAACCTACTGCCTCTTATTTCAGATCTGATGGACAGTCTTTACTCACCTAATTGGACTTACGATGCACTTACAATTAGATCAATGAATGTGAATTGTGAATATAATAATGTCTGATAGTAAGTGCAGCAAATTTGAATATGTAATTTGAATTGGTTCATTGTTCAGCTGTCTTCTTCAGGTTCATGAAGAACACATTTTCCAATATTTTGCATAAATAAGTGGTAGTGCACCTGAATAACATCCTGATTCCTTTTCAGAAGACCATCCTTAAATGAGACTCACATTAGAATTGTCTTGGAGCAAATCTATGAACACAACTTTTTGGCTCAGTTGGAAAAATATGTATTTAATTTTCCCCAAAAGGAGTATTTGGATTACTTGCCTTTTCATTTTATTCTAGTCTTCTTCTTCCAACTGAATGGAACTGGTTTTTTTTTTTAATAAAAAGCTTCTGGTTGCAAAAGTAGCTTTTAGTGGCTGCAAAAGTAGCTTTTAGCAAGGGAGACATTTTTTGGAGGATGCAAACCATCCAGTACAGGTACACACATATTGCAAACATTTGGAGCACATTTACAAATTCACAAAGTTAAGATCTTCAGTCCACATCAGATGACAAGGACATAATTTTTCTTCAACTTTTAGAACACTTGATTCATAGAATAGCCAGGTACATCATTATCATTATATTTTAAGGATGAAATGTAAACACTATCAATATTGCAGTTACTTTTTCTATGGTAATTGTGGTACAATGATTAGATAAAAAGATATATTTCATTATTATTAATTATTATATATTACATTACATACATTAAAACAATCTAAATCCATAATGGAAGTTAATGAAAAACTTAACCCATGTTTTTCTCACCTTATCTAATCTTAAAACTTACCTCCATTGCCTGTGCCAATCGTTCTTCCAAGGCCATATAAGTAAGGAACTGGGGATCCACATACGAAATTGCTTGAGCAACCCCAAGACCATCCCCAAATTCATCAAGCAGCCTACAGGGAAAATATAGCATTATTTTTTTTATATCTAAGTAGAGTTGAAAACATGTGCAGTGATGCTGAAAAATGTTTCTAAATAAATATGACCTTACATTTCTTATACATGGTGAAAAAAATAAATTTCTACTATTTTACATTCAGATACAAAAATAAATAGAATGCAAAGTGATTAGCTGTTTAATGAGGCTACTTCTAGAATATCAGGACATTAATGAATTGAATGACAAACTGAACAGTCTTGCAGGAAAACTGATTTATCCCCATGTGAGATGAGATCCAATATATGAGTTCAGTTCTTGAGACTGGAATGACATAGAGACATAGCAAAATAATATTTTCTTATTTTATGTCTCGCACCTCTTTCAACGTTCTAATTTTCTAACTCTTTCAACTTACTCAGATCTCTCTCAAACCATTAAGCATTTAATCTGTGTAAAGGATGACAATCAAAGAGCAAGTGGCAACTACTATTAAGCCCAGTTTGGCTCTGATGCCCATTATTGTCATGTATTTCTGATATGATATTAACAAGAAGTTCTTACATCTACCATGTAATAAGGTTTCATTATGCAATTCTATTTCAAATAAAATATGAGCCAGATATGTTCCCAATCACCATTTAGCTAGGTTAAAGTACTGAAGATAGCAGCAGAGTCTACCGACCTCCATTCAACATCTAGATCTTCACTCATACTGGAATCATCTTCTAGATTGTTGTTCCCATCCAACATAAAAAAGCCAGGATGTACAAAATGGCTGTCTTGATCATTTTCTTCATCACTGCTACTTTCAATTTCTTCATGATACTGCAACCAAGGAATCTCTCCATCCTCTAGAGACGTCTGTTCCCTTTATATAAAAATGAAAAAAGCGATACAAAATATAGCAAATACTAAATTTACATGTAAGGAAATAGTATAGAAAGTACAGAATCCTTTATTTATGCTGAGTGCTAACAGTCAAATACCTGCAATCTATTTTCAACAGACATCACTTTAAAAATAATAGACAGCACAGTTCAGCAGCGCAGCTAAAATGCGATGCTTTATGAACTATATTTATATGACATGTATATATATTTTATCTTAAGATACACCACAGCATACAGCACAGCAATAACCCAAAATGTTTTTTTTAAAATAAACAGATATTGTTTTTCCTATGCTATAAAGAGAATGCAAGATAATAATTTTATTCTGCTGGGGACTGAAGAAAGAAATACATTTTATTTCTATGGCTGCCCTTCTTAGATACATAACTCTGGACAACTAACAGTTCATAACAACAACAATGAAACAAGCCAAAAAATCCCTGTAATAAAACAATGATATAGTTAAAAACAGCCAAAATATTTATATGATCTGAAAAGAGACCAGTGTAAACAAAGACTCTGCCCCTGTGGAGAAAACTCTGTGGAGAGTTCCAGAAACCCTAACTTTTATACTGCTGCCATCACAAAGGTTTCCAGTAGCAGCTAACACGGCCCTATCTAGATTTCCAGGCAGCCTAGATCCAATTTATTTGTAGTTGCTATTATCAAATCAAATTTTATTTATTTCTCTTAACATTGTTAAGCTTTATATATTAAATAAATATCACACCAATTGCATAATTATTGGGTACTTTTGTGTTCTTGCTGCCTTACTCTTAATGTTTTCATTTTGTTTCTAAGCTGATATGTGATTGTAATGGGAGCCAGTTTGGTATATGAGTTAAGGCATCAGGTGTAGAAAACAGGACACCATGAGTTTTAGTCCTGCCTTATGCACAAAGCCAGATCGGGCCAATCACTTTCCGTCCGCCAGAGGAATAAGGAAATGGTAAATCTCTTCTGAAAAACCTTGCCAACAAAATTGCAGGGACTTGATCAGGCAGTCTCACAGAATCAGATACAACGAACAGAGGAAAAGGAATGAGGAAAAGGAATGTAATAAATAAATAAAAAGTAAGGTTCTACATTTAGACAAGAAAAACAAAATGCATAGGTACAGTATAGGTGGTACCTCACTCAATAGTAGTAACTGTGAGAGGGATCTTGGGAGCCCTAGAGATTGGACAACCATTTGTCTGAAATGGTATAGGGTTTCCTGCCTAAGCAGGGGGTTGGACTAGAAGACCTCCAAGGTCCCTTCCAACTGTTATTCTATTCTAAAACATCTTTCTTTTTATGTAGTTAAATTAGTCCAAAACAAAAGAAACCAAGCTTTCATACAACAAATGCACATTACAAACTAATGTAATTGTTGGACTGTAACATCTGGGACCTAATGCCTGAATAAAAAGTCAAATATTACTGAAACTTTACTGAGTCTTAGAGAAAAAAAGATCACAAAAATAGATAAAAGATGTCTTAATATTATTCTTTTTGAGAATGTGAAAATGTAGATGTGGGTCTTTATTATCAATCTCATTTTTTTTTCTCAAGTCAGAAACTAAGTATTTTTGATTAGGACATTTTTAAAATGTTGCTAATTATCTACTGTAGCAGATATTGGTTGAAAATATTATGAAATTTATGATTTTATTTTTTTTTAATTTTAAAAAGCTTTATTTACAAATGTTAAAAAACACACAGAACATAAATACACAACAATGCACAATGCGCTTTGTTTGATTTGAGTTTCAGATTGGATATACACTTTTAACCTTAAAGATAAATTATACATAACAATATTATCAATTTTTCCTATTTGTTTGGTTTGAGTTATGATTTTAATTTTTCTATATCTCCTTCTAGGTCACTACATAATATCACATATTATCTATAACATCCTTCCATTCACTTTAATGCCCTATTTTTCCTGGGTTCCTTTTTCCCTCGTCCTTCTTTTTGCATTTTGTTCCACCCAGTCATACCATCTATCCCGTATCTTATAATACTCCGAATCCTCTTTTTCATTTAATTTGAGTGTTAATCTTTCCATTTCCACGCATTCATATGTTTTCCTAATTACGGTTTGTATGGATGGCATTATAGATTCTTTCCATTTCTGGGCTAGAGAGATTCGTGCAGCTGTTAGTAAATGTGTAATCAAGTATTTGTCCTTAGGGGGAAAATTTCCTTTTATCATTCCCAGTAAAAACAGTTCTGGTCTCCACTCCAGTTCACATTTGTCACTTCCTCAACCCAATTTTTAATTTCAATCCAATACTTCCTCGTTTTTGAGCATGTCCACCACACATGAAAATACGTGCCAATTTTCTTTGCACTTCCAACATTTAGGGTTTGCCACTGTAAATAACTTCGCTAGTCTAGCAGGAGCCGAGTGCCACCTATATATCATTTTATACTGATTTTCTTTGTATGCCACCGATTTTGTATATGTCAAATTTTTCTCCCAAATCTCCTCCCAGTCATTCAAATCCAAACTATATCCCATATTTTTTTCCCATGCTAACATTGGCCCTTTCACTACTTGCTCTGCTCTTTCCTGTTCTAATAGTAGATTGTATAATTTAGATATCAGTTTTTCTTCTGGCCCCAAAAGTACTTTATCCAATTGTGTATTCTCTGTCTCTATTCCATACTCCTTTATATCTTTATTATACCTCATTTTAATTTGTAAGTAAACCCAGTTGTCTATCGTTATTCCTTGTGTTTCCAGCTCCTGTCTCATTTTTAATCTTCCCTCTGTATCTAGAATCTGATAATATTTGAGTTTTTTATTTAAGTCCATTGTATTGGGGTGGAATGTTGCCTCCATTGTTGAAAACCATCTTGGTATTTTAGTATAGTTTTTCTTCCTTATTTCAGACCAGTTTTTAATCAACGATTTGCATACTATGTGTCTCGTGAAATACCTGTTTTTTATCAGTCAAATTCCACAGAAATGAGTGCCACCCTGTATGTAAGTCATGCCCTTCTAATGTCAATATTCTTTTATTTCCCAATTTCACCCATTCCCTTATCCACACCAATATCGTGGCTTTGTAATAAATCTCCCAGTCCGGGAGCCCAAAGCCACCTCTGCCTCTATCATCTTGTAAATATTTTTTCTTTATTCTCGCCTTTTTCCCTGCCTATATAAATTTCATCACCATTTTGTCCAATTCCATAAAAATTTTTTTGTCAATATTGGTATTGTCTGGAATAGATACAGAACTTTAGGTAATATATTCATTTTAATCGTTGCTATTCTTCCTAAAAGTGATATTTGCATTTTATTCCAATTATCCAGATCTTTCTTAATTTGTTTCAAAATTTTAATATAATTATCTTCCCACAGCATTGTTTTCGCCCTCATCCAAATTCCTAAATATTTAATTTTATTTACTATTTGCAATCCCATTATCTCTTCCAATTTTTTTGTTTATTATTTGTTATATTTTTAACTAACATTTTAGTTTTCCCCTTATTGATCTTTAATCCTGCTAATTTCCCAAATTTGTTTATTTCTTGCATTAATATCGGGCCTGTCTCCATTGGTTCTTCTATCACAAATACCATGTCATCCGCAAATGCCTGTACTTTGTATTCCTGGTTCTTAACTTTAGTTCCTTTTATATTCTTGTTCCCCCTAATCCTATCTAACAATGTTTCTAATATTGTGATGAACAGCAGAGGTGACAGTGGGCAACCCTGTCTAACCCCTTTCTCTATTTTGAAAGTTTTGGTAATTTATTATTATTTATTATTATTTTATTAGACTTGTATGCCGCCCTTCTCCCTAAGGACTCAGGGCGGCGAACATATAAAAAGAGGAATAATTACAATAAAAAATATTAAACAGAACAAGTCTAAAATTGCTAAAAACATTAAAAAACAATTAAAATTACAATAAAAACAATACAATTAAAACAACCCACCCCCGGGTCAATCCAGACCGCCTGCTGAAACAACCAAGTCTTCAGGTCTCGAAAGGAGCGGAGATCAGGGGCCAAATGAAGATCCCAGGAGCTGATTCCATAGGGCGGCGCCCCACAGAAAAGGCCCTAGCCCTGGAAACTGCCAGCCGACAATGCCTAACCGACGGTACTCCCAGGAGGCCCCTCCTGTGGGAGCGCACGGGGCAATCGGAATGTGATGCTGGCAGGAGGTTCCGCAAGTACCCTGGACCCAAGCCATTTAGGGCTTTGTAAGTTGTTACTAACACTTATAAAGCCTGCATTTATCAGTACATTTGCCTTCTGACTATCATATATCGCGTTGAGCATTTTTTCAAAATTACTTCCAAAATTCATCTTATTGATTTGCATTTTCATAAAATCCCAATTTAAGTTATTGAAGGCTTTTTGAGCATCCCAGAAAATCAGTGCCATTTGGTCCCCCGGGTGGCTTTCATAGTATTCCAATATATCTATTATTGTTCTTATATTATATCTAATCTGTCTCTTCGGTAGGAATCCATTTTGATCTGTATTAATTTTTTCACTAAGAATTCCTTTTAACCTTTGCGCTATGATTGTCATGAATATTTTATAATCTGTATTCAAGAGTGATATTGGTCTATAATTTTTAATTTGATTTGTATTGATTTCTTCTTTGGGGATAAGGGTTATATATGCTTCTTTCCAAGAATTTGGTATTTTCGCCTTTAATAGTACCTCATTGCAGACTTCTAGGAACGTGTTATTTAATCTGTCTCCTACATTTTTGTAAAATTCACTTGGGTATCCATCTGGGTCTGGCATTTTATTACTCTTTTGTTTTTGAGTCGCCTCTTTTAATTCACTCATCATTATCTCCTTATTCAATATCTCTCTTTTATCATTGGCTAATTTATGAATAGTTCCTTCTTTTAAGTATTCTTCTATTTTTGTTAGTTCCACTTTTTCTTGTTTATATAAGTCCTCGAAATATTCTCTTACAATTTCTTTCTTTTTTTCCGGGTCTACTTCTATTTCCCCATTTTTATCTTCTAGATGCCGTATCACTCTTTTTTGACCCTCTTTTCTCAGCTTATATGCTAGCCACCTACCTGGCTTGTTTGCACATTCAAAATAGTTTTGTTTTGTATATTGTAGTTTCTTAGTTAACTCCTCTTGTTCGAGTATGTTAATCTCGTGTTTTGCCTGCATTAATTCATCTTTAATTTGTTCATTATCCGGATTTCTCATTTGTCTATTCTCCAACTTTCCAATTTTTTTTTGTTAATTCATCCTGTTTTTTCTGCCTTTCCTTATTTCTATTTACTATGTATGCCATGGATATTCCCCTTATGTAAGCTTTGGTCATATCCCATAAGTTCTGCAATGGGGTGTCTTCCTTTTTGTTAATATTGTAAAAATTAGTTAGTTCCTCCCTTATTTTCTGCATATATTTTTCTTCCTTTAACACTGGGGTCTTCAACGACCATCTCTGTCCTTTCCATATCCGTTCCTTCCAAATTATTAACATTGGATTATGATCGGCCCATATATTTGTTAAAATTTTTATATCTTGGATTTCCCTATTTAATTCACTGTTTGCCCATATCATGTCTAACTTCGACCATGATTTATATGGACTGGAGTAGAAAGTATACTGTGCGGCTCCTGGGTTTCTTTTTCTCCATAGATCTTCCAATCCTAATTCCTCCGTCATTTCAAAAAATATTTTAGGCAAAATGTTTCGCTTTTGGTATTGTTTTTGTCCACATTTATAGTCCTGTTTATTATTAATTATTGCATTATAGTCCCCCATTAGACAAATTCTTGTATTACCACTTTCTATCAATTTCTCATATAGATTTTTATAAAACTTTTGATTCTTGTTTGGCGCATAAATTCCCACTAATAAGCTTTTCTTATTATGTATCTCCACCTCCACCATTAATATTCTTCCTGTCGTGTCATTATAAATTAATTTTGCTGTAATGTCCTCCTTTATATATAGTACTACCCCTCTCTTTTTCTCCCCTGCCAAAGCTGTAAATACCTTCCCCAATTTCTTGCTCTGTAGATATCTCTGATCCTGTTCCCTTATATGGACTTCTTGAAGGCATATTATATCCTATTTTTGCTTTTCTAATTTAGTAAATATTTTTTTCCTTTTGACTATTCAACCCATTAATATTTATCGATATCAATTTTACTCCCTTTCCCATTTATTCCTTTTCTTTCTACCTTTTACCACGTTTTGCCTACTGTCTGACTTCTGGTTTTCACTCGTCTCCTCCCTCTTTCTTTCTTCCCCAACAGATGTTTTTCTGTCCCCCTCTTTCCCCTCCCTTCCCTCTCCTCCTCTAGTACTAACTTGTAATTCCTCTTGGCTTGTATTTCGTGATTCTCCCCTACTACTTAGTTCCTCCTCCGATCCTCCTAACTGTTCAAAAAATCTTTGGGCCTTAGTTAAGTTATCTATCCTTACTCTTTTCCCTTCCCACGTCACTAGGACCTCCTCGGGGTCATTCCATCTGAAGGATATATTCTTTTTGTTTAGATAATTTGTGAGGAATCGGTATTCTTTTCTTTGTTCCTCCACCCTTCTTGATATCTGTTTTAATACAATGATTTGCCTTCCCTTATAGTTTATAATTTCCTCCCTTGTCAATCTATAAATTATATCCTTATTCGTTTTCTTGCAAACCTGACATGGACTTCCCAAGGGAGCCCATGTTGTCTCGCATAACTCGTAAAAACCCTATACACCTCGTCCAGTTCTTGAATCATCTAATTTCTATCCTTTTTTAATAGGGTCGCTAACATTTCTGCCATAACTAAGGTCAGGTTTTCCTCTCTTTCTTCCTGTATGTTTTGAAATCTTAAGTAATATGAGGCTCTATCCATCTCTAAATAGGTCAAGGTCTCATTTGTCTCCCTGTATTGATCCTTCATTTTTTGTTCTATGTCCTCTACTTTCTTTCCTGTTTGATCTGCTTGTTTGGTAATTACTGAAATCCTTTCCTCATTCATCTTTGTCATTTCCTGCAATTGTCCTATTTTCCCATCTAGGTTTTTAATTTCATTTTTCATCTGCCCCAACTCACTTTTTAATTCTGTTCTCATTATTTCTCTTTCCTTTTTACTTTCCGCGTGATTGTTCAACATAGTTTCTTGCAGCGTTAACATCATATTTTGGATTGTCTGGAGTGTATTCTGTACTACTTGTGTACCTGCACGTGTGTTAGCTTTTTCCGGGCCTAGCATCCCTTCTATCGTTCTCTGAGTAAAAGTCATTGTGGGGGTAGGCGGTGTTGCAGTTATTGTTGCTTTTTTTCCTGCTTTCGTAATGGTAGTCATTGTACTCATTTCCTTTATAATTTTTTGCTGCTCTTTAATTATTTTGTTTATGTTTCCCCACGTCACGTTTCTAATTACCATTTACCTAAAGCTTCTCCCTTCTAACAGGTTCCACTTAAATAAATTACCTGTATATGTAACTATTTGATGTCCTTATTTGTCCTATCTTATCTGTCTTTATCTAAATGTATCTATTATCTTATCTTATGTTATAACCAAGACCCACAAAAATTCTTAATATCAAGAGGGAAGGGTGAGGGGAGGAAGGGGAACTTGATTACGCTTTCATTATATTCCTTACTTACAATTCATTATTAAATACTCAATCATAAGAGTACAGAGAGCAAAAGGATAAGGTATAGATAGATTATAAGTTTCCAAAGAGCAAAGTAGAACAATTCATTCAATACTATATCCGTTATATCTCAATCCTAAATATGTCTATATTCCTACGCAATAATTGGTATAGCTTAATTATTTATATATCACACAGTAACCTAGTTTTATCTATTTCAGCTCACTTATTTCTATTTTCCTTCCAATCCTCCTTTCTACTCCTTCTCTTAAATATCTTAAATATTTCAGCCCTTAATATCTGTATAACACAATGATTCTAATAATATCCTCCTGTATATATATATCTAGTATATTAATCTCTATTAGTCTCTATTTCACTTACGTAACCTTCTCTAATTTAAGTAATATAAGTTTTAAAAAGTTTACAGATCTGACTGTAATGTTCGGAGTATTACTCGTTCCACCGCTCTCAATGTCCACCAAGTTGCACTGTCACTCCGCCAGTCTCTTCTTCCAGTCCTTTTTTTTCCTGTTCTATACGCTGCCCGCGATCCTCTCAGTTCCGTCAAATCTCTTGTTGCTAGAGCTCTTCCTCCAACCCTCCGTCTCTCCTTCCCGAATTGTCTTCTCCATCAGTGGAAAATAATGTTCTCCGTGTATTAATTTGATTTTATATCCTTCCACTTATAATACTGTTTATTCGTTCGTTCGTCCCGGATCTCAACCGCTCTCCCAAGCACAATGGCCGCCTCCACGATCGCTCTGTCACTGCCCAGAGCGTTTTTAACTTTTCCGTTCGCCACTAAGTCCTTTATGTTTCGCTGACGCTCCTGGCCACACCGATCCCTTCTGACTTTTAGAAATCGCCCTTTTTACTCAAAGTTCGTTCTTGCCTTCTCGTTCTCAATCTCTTGCCTTCTCTCTTTCACTTTGCATTGGGGGTAATAGCTAAAGTGCTGCCGCTCTGTTCTGCTTTCACCCCACTCCGTTTTGGGCTATCCTCACCAGATTGATCTCACCAATCGTTTTGTATTCCCTCACCAAACGCAATTATTGTTCTTCTCCAATCTGGCTCCTTCTCTTTCTGCTCCCCTCTGATGGTACACCGCCTCGTCTTTGGGTCAACTTTCACCCAGGGAGCTGGCTTCTTCTGTTCTGGACTTCGGGCACTCTTCCTCACCCCCGGGATCGCAACTCCCAGACAGGTTCCGAGTGTTTGCTCCTCGTTAGGGTGTTCAAATCACGAATTCACCCTGCAACGAACAGCTGCCCATGAACAGAAAAGCCCGAGGTGGGAGAAGAGCTCAAATCTCCCTACCTCGCCATGGCGAGACATCATCGGAAGTCGAAATTTATGATTTTAACACAGCACAAAGGTTGCACATGTTTCAAAAGAAACAGGCAAAACTGATATGGGAAAAGCATAACATTGCATATGAAATATGAAATATGTAAACTCTATTTACATGAAAATCCATGAATAGAGAAGGAAAGAAATTTTGAAAATATTTTTTTATAAAATACAGAAAGACAAATAAATATGTGGTACTGTATTATTACAGCCATTAGATCATTGGAAGTTACATAAATATATTCTGAAAAAGATGACATAATGTTTATAGATGCTGTGAATACTGTTAAGAATTGGATGTCTAATTAAATTCTAGAGCTGTCTTGCTGATAACTTTTTATCTCAGAAAGAAAAAACAAACAAAAGATTATGGTGCATTAGGTTTTAGGTTGGTGATATATTAGTTAGGATTTACCTGGATAAAAATTCAGAAGAAAAGAATTCAATAAGTTGGAAGATTTTGAGAATTAGTATTGAATAATACATCCATTTAAATCTGAAAAAAATTGGAAACTATTATGGCTGCATCATGAGCTGAAATTTTAAAATAATATATAGGAGAAAGAAGGATGCACATAAATCCAAGTCTGGAGTGTGACCCAATACCTGAATCTTTATGTACAGTACCAGAAGACTCAAACACAGCTGAGGTCTGCAAAAAAAAGTTTAAAATGGGCCAAACCAAAGAAAACAAGGATTAAGTCAATCTGCTACTTGGGAAAACAAAACATCAATTTGTAAGCAAAAGAAGGCTGAAATTATCATTTTCTATTTTGTAAGAGAGAACCTTTTACTAGCTACTGTAGTACCCTCACGTTTCTGAATCCTTTTGAATAATATTACTGTGTAAAATCTGATCTGTTTTCCACAAAAGTCCTAAAACTAGTTAAAGAGAATGTATTTATACAAATGAGTGAAAAAAGTATACATGTTCATTCATTTCTTGAGAAAATGATCCAAAACCAAGACTAAAAACCTTTAATCAATTTGATATTTTATTTTGATAAATCTGCAGATTTTCCCTGTTTCTTTATTTAAATATAATATTACATTTGATGAAATTAAATAATCTGTATTATTATTCTAAATAGGACTTTGCACTATGGCCAAATATTGTAAGCAAGGCAGTAGCATTAAAAATAAAATCAGTATTTTTCAGCTGTTTTTAGACTTTACCATTTTGGTCTTTTGGACTAAGAGTCTTTACTTCTCTGGTAGGAAATATACAATCCAACCTAGACAGATAAAGGTTGTCCGATTCCAATGAAAATTCCCCTAAAAAGGTTCATATCATATACATGCTTACTAACTGTCTTCCCATAAATGAATCTTCATATTTGCTCTATTTCCATTTTCATTAAGTTTTATATTCTTTAAGAGCAAAAAAAATCAAATTGTTAAGAGAAATCATTGACTTTAGTGACACCATGTTACTATATGATTAAAGTCTTGTCAGTTACAGGCAGCTAATTAAGATCACAAAGGTGACTTGTTAACTTGCAGTTAGCACTTTTTAAGGAAGTGCTGCACTGTTGAGAAAAGCAGCTCAGGAAGAGATTTTGTTTAGGCAATCTCTTCACTCTGTGAGGGGAAGATAAAGAAAATGGGTCAGGCACAGAACAACAATGCCAATTGACTGTAATGGCAAATGTGATGGAAAGAGAGATGCTGCAAAGGTAATAAATGTGGGCATTGATTGCAAAGTTACATTTTCATCTTTATAACTCCAAATATTTGTTGATTGAGGAAGTTGCTAAGCGAGATCTGCCTGGAATATTGCGATATTTCAGAATGCATGTGAAGCAATTCCCTTTGTTTTACCCCAATTAAGAATGCAGGTTTCTCCTTTTTTCTTTATTTCTCTGAAGTGTTTAATGCTTTTAAAATATTGTGCTCTTTTGGCATTTATGACAGTAATCCAAATGGCAAAAAAACATAAAATTGTACATTACCAAAGAAGAAAAGCAAGACAGTAGTAAATATATTAAAGAACTCCTTGTTAATTACTGAGGAATAAAACAAAAATATAATATATGGTAAAAATGTATTTTATGGAAGCCTAAACCTTTCTGTGGTAGTGATTCTCTTATGAATTATTCCTTTGGTTACATTTGCCATTTTGTAAACAAGTCTCATTTCATGAGGTGATGGGCCTAGTGATTAGTTACACGATGAGCCAAATGACGTATCTTCACAACACTTTCAAGTTATATTACTACAAGCATTCCTTATTAAAAAGCATTAATTACATATAAAGACCTAAAAATATAAAACATACTGATACCATAAACCAGTTTTAATGAGCACATAGCTGATCATTCTAGACTCAGTTGTAATGAAATAGATTTAGTTTACTGTACTTCCTTATGCCCTTGTACTGCTCTTCCTCCTCCTCTTAGATGTTTTAAAAATTCCGTTTAGGTTTTTGTTTTATATTTTTAACTTTTCATATGTAATAACTTATTCTGATGTTTTTATAGTTTTTAACTGTATCCCACCCTCTTATACTGGTCTTTGCCTGTAATAAAAATATTTGATTTGATTAGTGCACAAGAGGATTTGCCCCTTTATTCCATGGCTGTTTAAGCTTAATGAGAAGTCTTTGAAAAGGGACATTATCTAAGGCTTTTTGAAAAATCTAAGCAGACAGTTCCTGTTGGTTCATCTTTCCACATGCTTATTAACACCCTCAAAAACCTCTGTTAATTAATTAGATAAGACTTTTCCTTAGCAAACCCATGTTGGGTATTCCTGAACACAGCATGTGTCTCCAAAAGTTTGGTAATTTTATCTTTAATAGTGGTTTCCACTAACTTCCTTAGAACATATGATAAGCTGTCAGGCTTCAACTCCCTGTAAGGCTTTCTTAAAAGTAAAGACCCATTAGCTAACTTTCCAGTCCTTCACCTCAGAGCCCAAGTATAAAGACAGGTTGCATGTTTTAATTAAGAGGGCTACAATTTCAACTTTAAAATCCTTAATAATCCTTGGGTGGATGTCATTCAGGCCTGGTCATTTGTTAATGTTCAATTTGTCAATAAGATCTAGCACTTCTGTTATTACCAATATGGCTCAATTCTTCTGATTGTTTTCCTGAAAACAGAAACTCGGGTTTAGGAAAGAGATTGCAAAAAGCATCCTTTCTGAGATTGTCATAACTTGAATGGTGGTACTTGTAAGTTGAGGTCTATCTATGCAAGTGTTCTACACTCATGCTGTCTGTCTACAATCATAACTATTCTAGAAGTTATATATTTATTTAAATGTAATGTATGTTTAGCCTGTTTTAATATATGTTGAAAATTCGATTTTAAGTTTTTGTTAGGTTAGATTTTTTAAAGAATATTTTAAATTTGAACTTTAGCCCCTCTTCCCTCTTAAGCGTTGTCTGATTCTATCGTGCTTGCTAAGGACAGGAAGACTAGCAGCTAGCTCAAGTCAGAAAAGCATTTCAAAACTGTACCAAACACAGGTATATCTTCCCCCAAAAGACCTCACATGTAATTCCTTAATCCATATGCCTCCCCTCCTTATGACCAATTTCCACCCAATTTCTCTGTTTCTCCTTTGCTCTCAGCAAAACTGTATACATACAGTGCAATATAATGCTGGAGTACACAATATATGAACATATATATATACATGTAAATTTTTTACATTGTGTATAGACTATACAGTACATATAGTATAGCATAGATTTTTGTTTTTGAAAAATCATGTTATTATTAGAATGACATACCGTGATTGGAAACCAAATTCATTATGTTCCTCTTCCACACCACTGCTATCACTCTGTTCTTCAGGTTCCTGTTCCTCTTTGCCTGGAAGTGTCTCCCAGCTTTCATCACTGGAGGACTGATCTTTCACAGTCACAGAAAAATAAGAAGGCAGGGACGCAGACCATTCACCATCACTGCATTCTGAGCTGCAATTTGAGAGAGTCCAGTTGCACTTAAAGATTGATAAGAGTTAATATTTGCCATGATTCAATCAAGCTGAGCATAAAATGGAAAAGATCTAAATGCATGTCTAGCTTCCTCTTTGGATATGAACATGCTCAATTTTGGATGATTCTGTCCATACAAATAAGAACATAATTTCCTATTAAAATCATATTACAAAAAAGAAATCCCTTACAAATTCTCCTAGGAAAAACCAAACAGAAAAAGCTACTGCTTCATTCATCCTGAAATCCTAATCTTGCCTCCTATTAAAGAAATAACATAAAATATTTGTAATCTGATGGGAATGTTCTGAGAAAGGAGCACCAAGAAAGTTAGGATCTATTTTATTAAAAATCCCCTCTTGGGTATTACACTTTAGATTCCTCAGCAGCATACTAGACTGGCATAATGCAAAGAAAAATACTTTCTTTAAGCTCATTTCTGATATGAAAATGTATATTTAATATAGGACTGGCAATAAACATCTTTTAAGCTTCTAATAAACATGTTGAGAACATGATTGTACAATCAATTTTATGGACATTCATATATTGATCTTTTTTCTTCTTACACATACCTAAATTTTAAACAGAAACGGCAAATAAATACATAATAAATGAACAGGCAGATGGTAGCTTACTAGAATCAAATTTGCTAAACGTAATTTGTTCCTTTGAACATCCTAATTATCAACCATATCATAAGGAGCTAAATACAGAATAGAAATTCCTGAATATTTTTATTTTTATATATAAATTATGGTCTTTGTACTATTTGTCATTTATCCCTTGTCCTCACCATTACATAATCCCAGTTCTGAACTATTTGCTAACAGGTCACCACTGTAAAATTCCAGTACTTTCCAATTACATTTAAAATCTAAAGCCTTTTTCCTATTGATATTGGACAGCAATGCCTGTAAGCACTAAGGGAATGATTAACAGGAAACTTGGAGTGCTGCCAGTTTTAAGACGTATAATGAATACTTCAATTATTTTCTTTTTTTCTTGATTATTAAATAACTTACATCACAAAATAGATTCAACATACAAAATGAAAGGGATATAAATCTAATGTAATAATAATATGGATAGAAAAATAGCATTAGTCTCTGTGAAAGATTTTTGTTTAAAAAAATCTTGAAAATTTCATTTTCATTTAAATCTAGGCAATATTTTTACTATAAAATACTTTTACCATCCTAAAATTATGAAACTGAAGTCTTCTCATTAAATATTAAAACTGTAGACACAATTTCAGAATATTTATGCTTGTGTTCCAAATCCACTATCCCCTTATTTTAGGTATATACAAAAAAATCTAAATCAGTTTGAGACTTCCAGAAATTCTCAGCCTCCATCTTAGGCTTCCAAAATTTTCTTTGTATTATTTGAAGGTATATTTCATCTTCAAGAGACCCCAACTGTACACAATGGGATATTCCTCACCCCCAAGGAAAGAGAGGCAATTACCTGGGAGAAAGGTTGGAGTAATGTATTAGTCTTAGGTTAATGTTTCTTTCTTTGGAAGCCAGGTTCAAGGTACAAAGCAAACTGAGCATTTATCAATTCTTCAACACAGATTTAAAGAAGGAGGAACATTTCTGGCAGATTCATATTTGACAGAGATATAATGAAAAATAAGAAAATGCATTCAAATATTCAGGAAAAATATTGTAAGCACTGATCTAACATCAATACCTGGGAAAATACTGGAAAAGATAATAAAAAACAGATCTGCCAACATCTAGAAACAAGTGAAATAATAACTACCAGTCAGCATGGGTTTGTTAAAAACAGATCATGCCAAACCAATCTTATTTCATTCTTCAACACAGTGATTAAATTAGTAGACCAGCAAAATACTGTGGATTTAATATACTTAGATTTCAGCAAGGCATTCGTCAAAGTAGACCACAACCTACTTTTTGGTAAGCTATAAAAAAGTGGATAGCAGCATCACCAGTTGGATTAGCAACTGGCTGACAAACCGTACTCAACGAGTAGTCCTTAATGGATCTAAGTCTACATGGAGGGAAGTAAGCAGTGGGGTGCCACAAGGTTCCATCTTAGGCCCAGTACTCTTTAATATCTTCATGAATGACATAGATGAGGGAATAGAAGGGGAACTTACCAAATTTCCAGATGATTCTAAGCTGGCAGGAATAACTAACATCAAAGAAGATAGGCTCAAGATCCAGATGGATCTTGACAGACTAGAATACTGGGCCATATTTAACAAAATGAAATTCAATGTAGAGAAAAGTAAAGTCCTACACTTAGGCAAGAAAAACCAAAAGTACACATATAGACTGGGTGAAACCAGGCTCAATAGCAGTAACTGTGAAAGGGATCTTGGAGTCTTAGTGGACAACCAGCTAAATATGAGCCAGCAGTGTGCAGCAGCAGCCAAAAAGCTAATGCAATCCTAAATTGTATTAACAGAGGGATACAATCAAATCAAGGGAGGTACTAATACCACTTTATAAAGCCTTAGTAAGACCACACCCAGAGTACTGCATCCAGTTTTGGTCACCACACTATAAAAAGATGTTGAAACTCTAGAAAAAGTACACAGAAGAGCAACCAGGATGATTAGGGGACTGGAGACTAAAACATATGAGGAACAGTTACAGGAACTGGCCATGGCTAGTCTAGTGAAGAGAAGGACCAGGGGAGACATGATAGCAGTGTTCCAATATTTGAAGGGCTGCCACACAGAGGGTCAAGCTATTTTCTAAAGCACCCAAAGGCCAGACAAGGAATAATGGATGGAAACTGAACAAGGATAGATTTAATCTGGAAATAAGGAGAAACTTTCTGACAGTGAGAACAATCAAAACCAATGGAACAACTTGCCCTCAGAAGTTGTGAGAGCACCATAACTTGAGACTTTCAAGAAGAGATTGGACTCACATCTGTCAGAAATGGTGTAGGGTCTCCTGCTTGGGCAGGGCATTGGGCTAGATGACCTACAAGGTCCCTTCCAACTCTGATTATCTGTTATCTGTTATGTGTTCCATGCCCAAAAAATCTTCCTAATTCGTTAGGAAGTATCATAATCCTTTAATAGTGATTAAGTAAGATGAACTTTCCCTGCAACTTAAGGTTCAGAAGTAGTTTTGGCAGATGGAACATTTTAATTTGAACATATTAATACTACCTTAACCATACATCAACAGGTTGTACAGTTTTGTATAATCTTCAGCTTAATCAAACCTAAAGTGCATTAACACTGCATTTCCACAGTTCAAAACAAATAGAACACAATGGAAAGTCTTGAAGAATAAAACTAATTAAATGAAGGGGTGGTAATTGTTTACCTTGTACTTGCTCTGGAGGGTTTCCCAACCCTTTGGACCAACTTTTGAAGGTCTAAGAATTAAGAGGAAAACTCTCTTTGATCGTATGAAATTGGATATTACCTATGCATTTAATCATGTCTTACATTTTTCAGTTCTTTAGTGCTCTGCATTTTTTACCTAACTACAGACACAGTCCTGCACATAGGCAACTTGCTATCAGATGTCAATAATATAAAATTGTTAAATGCTCTTAGGATGTTTAGATAATACCACTGAAGAAAAAATTAACTACATTTCTGCTATTTCGTTATTAATGTTGGATTCAGAGATTATTGAGCAGAATTCTTATGTAACAGTAGTCTTCTTACTTTTCCCCTCAAAAATTACTTCAAAAGACTAATGGATTAGCTATAATCTTAAAAACTAGCCACACTGGCTTGGACAGGAACATAGGATTGTAACGAGTTTGGTGGTATTCCTCTGAACACATTTGAGTGCTTTTCTATTCCAGTAAGATTATTTGGGATCCAAGCCATGTTGTTATAGAAGTCACCGAAGTATTCTTCTTGGTAGAATAAATTTATTTACAAAAATAAAAGTTCTGTAAACCACATTTTTGTTTAGTTTCTCAAAACATTTATTTGCTTGTTTATTGATAGAAAAATTAGATGAATATATTTAGCTAAAACTAAATGGTACAGTGCCTGATCCAGCCACTTGTAAGTACAACACAAAATTGGAGGAAATACTCAGTATCCTTATGACATCTGAAAAGAAATTAGAACACTGCAAAATTGAGGATTCAGGAATTTTCTGTTCTGTTTTAAATTTACACATATTAACCAAAAATATTCAAATATTTGGAAAATGTAAAATTAAACTTCTTTAAAAAAAAGCTTACCTGTCATCTTCATCTTTGTTGGAACTAGATAGATTTCTACCACAATCTTCAAATTCGTCCCAGAAAGCACTATCATCTATTTTAATTTTTTCTTGAAGACTTGTCTTTTGTTTCCTTGGTTCGTTTTTTACTTTCTTTTCAGCCAATTCATACTCTTTGGGGTCAAAAACCATATTAGATTTTTTTTCTTTATTATGCTTTGAGATAATTTCAGCATTGCATTGCTTGTCATTCACATTATCATTCCACATTTTACTATTTCTCTTTTCTTCCTCTTCATTCATTACAGACTGTTTTTTATCAATCTCGCTAACAGGATTCTGTTTTCTAACTTTGGGTCTTACTACCAATTCAGCTGAATTCTCTTGGTCCATCTTCATGCTTGCAGTACTCAGTGCATTACAAATTCCTACATGTGTCCTAATTGTAGGCTCAGCTGTATTACTGATTTGCTGTTCTAAATCACAAGTAGAAACACAGTTACTTTTTGCTAAAGTTTCTTCATTAGATATTTTTGAAAGTGACTTATTTTGATAAACAGTATCTGATTCTATGCTAGAAAGTCTTCTAAAAGGCACTAGTCTAAGATCTTCAAAACTTTTACTTATGGTATTATGACTGAAACTAGGCAGATGTGACTGCAGATCACTGAAGGAGTCCATATCTTTTTCTAACCTGGAAAGCATATTGTCCAGTTTTTCTTGAAATAGTCCTGTTTCTTCTTTAGATAATGTGATAGCACTTTGGAAACCATCTTCCTCTCCATCACTGCTGTCTGGTTCATAAGAGTCAATGTTTACAAAGGCAATTTCATTCTGGCCATGAAGTTTATTGCACTCTTCAGAAGTAGACCCCTCACTGTTATTAGAATTCTCATTGTTTGCAATATTTTGGTGATCACACAAATTGTAGCATGTTGGAGGAAACATGGAAGTATCTGTGTTGATAGCTTGGCTAGAATCAGCTTCACAAACAGGTTCTTCTGATCCAACATTTGGTAATAATGATGCAGCTACCAATGGAGAACATACTTGGACATGTGGACTGGAACCTTTATATAGAATTATAAAGAAAGATGAAATGGAAGGATAAGATCAGTTATTGGATTATATAGTAAAACAGACATGTTAAAATCAGTAATTAAAGATGTATCAATCTACAGGTTTTTTTAACAAACTAGCAAAGTGTATAGACTCAAGTATAAATCATCAGAACATAATGAATATATACAGTAAGTCATTAAGAAAAGTGGTTAGATATCACAATAACTAAGATATTTCTCATTTTCAGAAGAAAATATATTTGCAACAATTTGCAATTCTACCTCATCTTTCAATACTACACCAATAAAATTACTAATATGCCATTTATTGGCATGATTCCAATGGAAAAATAATTTTAAAAATTTTAGGTTATGAATAATCAAACACATTGGTGGATACAGCTCCACTGTTCCAATTAGACACATCTTGCCAGCAAAAATTACTAAGTAAATCAGGGATCTTCCCTCTTGTTCAGGGATACATTAAAAACAAGAATGTTCAGCTTGTTAATTAGCTCAACAAACTATATTAGAATTGTAGAACAGAGAATGAAGGATCAGATGCAGCATTAAATAAATTAATTAGAGTCACTTCAAGGTGAGATGGGTAGCAGACAAATCAATAAATAAGGATAAAAGTTCTTTTTAAAACAAAAAGAGGTATAAAGAGCAGATGCTAGCAATAAAACAGTGTTCACTACCATGCCTGACTATTCATAATAAACCAGCATTTTGACTTGTCTCTATGACTATGTATTTAAACAATGAAATTATATAATTAGTTGTAGCATTCTATATAATATTTCCAAATCGTTATATAGTATTAATTTGCTATCTTCATTAAGAATAAACTTGTTCTGAAAATCTTATGCAATTGCCCACTAGTAAAAATAAATTATTTTCTTATAGTTTAGGAATAGGGTATTTTATCATTCATATTAAACAGAATCACTCCAAATATATAGTATTTCATTTAACATGGCACAAGTAGCGTCACTACATTGTGAACAGATGTTTCATTGATTGATTTTATTTGATTCTAGATTTGCTTCCTCTTTTCCTTCATCAAACTTCCTCTTTAATGTTTCTCATTTAGGAAAAAAACCATTATGATGGAGCTTGAGGTATTTAGTTACTGATGTTCACTTCTGATTACTATTCTAATAGTACACATAATACCTTTATTGTAATTTACATTCTATGTGTTCTGAGTCAGCTTTGGTAAAAGTAATATTATGTAAATGTGTTAAATAAGTACAAAGTACATAATATTGCTTCTATGACTGCAGTAATACAATTGAGGGATATTACTTTGTACAATTTGATTGAAGAAAACTTCGAATAGTTCTTAGAATATTTAAAATGCAAGCAGATTTAGCAAAACCAATCACAGAGATCTGATAGTATTCAACATAGAAAGAAACAATCATATAATATTAAAATTTTGAAAGGCAAACTGCCATGAAATATGCCAATTAAAACAACCCTGAAAATAATAATGAATTAGAAATTACAGATATGGTAGAAAATAATGGATACCCCAAAATATTAATATTCAAAGATACAATGTTTCAATGTATAACAAAAGAAATTGAGCACTGATGACCTACTTGTATCATCTATTTTATATGTCAGGCTGACTTAAAAGTAAATAATGCAAACCTGGCAGCAGACTTGGATTACAACATAATAACTACATATTATTCAAATAAGATTCAAATATATTTCATAGATAAAAAAGATCAATACGATATATCCAAATTAAGTTAAGTTCACAACATCCTAGCTTTTTGTGCAATGGTTGCCCTAAGTAGAGTTTTCTCTGAATCAAATAATAGTAATTATAATTATGTGACACACACACAATAAATTTTCTTTTAGAACACTGTCTAGTTCTAATCCTTCACATTCTTCTGTGTGTTGGTTTGAATATCTTTCTTGATTCATCAGAGATGGTCTAAAACTGACATAGGCATGTCTTCTTCCATATCTTCTCCCTGTAATAGTTTGATAGCCTCCTGCTGGTTTTGGCCATGTGGGTTTTCCAGCTTCCTGACCCATCACTGCAAGAGAGGGGAAGAGGGGAAAGAAGGAAAATATAATTCTAAATATAATAGAACATAGTTTTAATTAAGTTTAGTTTTAATACTAAACATGTTTGTGATATAAATGTAAATCCTAACAAAAGAGTTTCAATTAAAGCAAAGAATCAATTACCACAATATTTTTTCAATTATTCTAGGGACAGTAATATAAAATTCATGTATATCGTAATATTGGTAAATGCCCTGGCATAACCTAAAGGATTTCTAATTTTTAATATTTTTTGAAAAAGGTTTTTATTTTTAAGACAAACATACAAACAAAACATAACATAAAACCATCTTTCATTTTATATACATACAGTGTGTCAGTTGGTTGCAAATCTTTTGTGCTATCCTTTTTGTCGTCATCACTCACAATTTATATAAAATTTCATTGTCAAGCTAACACATGCTTATAGATTTATCAGTTATTAATCATCTATGACTAGACTATTTATTCCATCATTTTATACAAGGTATTCCAAATTTTGCTAAAATTTATATTATACTTTCATCCAATGGTTATATATATCTACATTATATTTTATATATTAAACTTCTATTACAAAATTATCTACTCTATTACATTACCAATTCTTTTTGTCCAACCATTGATAAAACAAATCCCATATCATATAACATTGTTTATCTTCTTGTTCTCTTATTTCAAATGTCAATTTAATCATTTCAGCACAGTCCACAATTTTCTTAATAACTTCCTCCTGCATAGGTATTTTATCATTTTTCCAATTCTTAGCAAATACAATTCTAGCTGCTGTTAAAACATATACAATCAAATATTTCAACTCTTTATTGTATATTTCCAGTATAATTCCCAATAAAAAGATCTCTGGTTTAAAGTCTATATGTTGTTTTATCATTTTTTCCAACCATATGTAGATTTTAGTCCAATATTTTTTGCATCTGAACATGTCCACCACATATGGTAATATGAACCAGGTATCTGATGACATTTCCAACATTTATCCGATTTGTTCTTAAACATTCTCGCAATTCTCATCAGGGGTAGATGCCACCTGTAAAACATCTTATACTAATTTTCTTTATATGCAGTTGACATTGTCATTTTATAATTTTGAGACCACAGTTTTTGCCACTTCTCTAAATCAATCCCATATCCAAAATTTTTCCCCCAAGCAATCATCATTTCTTTAACTTGTTCTTCTTCCAATTTAAATTCTAATAAATGTTCATAAAGTTTTTAAATTACCTTTTCATCAGTACCCACCAAAATTTTATTTAAATCAGTCAACTTATCATAAATACCTTGTTTTAAAATCTTTATCAAATCTAGATTGTGCTTGCAAATATGAAAACCAATTCATTTTTACACCTTGTTCTTCCAATGCTTGCATAGATTTAAGTTCACCCTTTTCATTCAGTATCTCACCATATCTACTGTTTGTTCCTTTTTGTATATTACTGGATATGAAAAAGCTTCAATAGTAGATATCCATAATAGAATTTTTAAATAATATTGTCTTTTTGTCTTCTCCCAGTTCAAAAACAGTGCCTCCCGAATATAATGTCTTCTGAAATACCCCTGAGTTTTAGTTCCCTTATACCAAAGGAAAGCATGCCATCCTAGCAGCAAGTCATGTCCTTCTAAAGTCAATAGTCTAGTATTTCTTAATGTTATCCATTCCTTTACCCACATCAAACTTGTCGCCTGGTAATATAGCTGCCAATTGGGCAAGGCAAACCCTCATCTTATTCTTGCATCTTGTAACAGCTTAAGTTTTATTCTTGCTTTCTTTCAATGCCAAATATATTTCAACACAATTTTGTTTAAGTCTTCAAACAACTCTTTCCCTAGTCGGACTGGAATTGTCTGGAATAAATACAGAATTCTAGGCAATACATTCATCTTAATTGTAAATATTCTCCCAATCAATGTTATTTGTAAATTTTCCCATTTTGCCAAATCTGTGCAATCTGCTGTTTGAATTTAATATAATTATCCTCCTTCAGTGTGCTACATCTTGGTGTAATGTGTATCCCTAAATACTTAACCTTATTTGTGACCTGTATTTCTAAAACTTCTTACAACTCTTTCTTTCGTCTTGCTAACATATTTTTGTTAATATCTTTGTTTTATCTTTATTTATTTTCAAACCTGCTACTTTTCCATATTCTTCTATCTTTTCTATTAATTTAGGTGCTATTTCCAATGGATCCTCTAATATAAATGCCAGATCATCTACAAAAGCTTGCAATTTATATTCTTCCTTTTTAGTTTTCATTCCTTTTATTTCTTTATCTTCTCTAATATTCCTATTCAACACTTCCAAAGTTAACACAAACAGCAGAGGCAACAGTGGACAACCTTGTCTTGTCCTTTTTCTTCTATCTATGGATTCTGTTAATTCTCCATTTACCATAATCTTTGCAGTTTGTTCATAATATATTGTTTCAATGGCTTGAGTAAATTTTTTACCAAAGCCCATTTGTTCCAATTGCAATAACATAAATCGCCAACTCACATTGTCAAAGGCTTTTTGTGCATCTAGAAACATAAAAGTCATTTGTTTTTCCGGATGTGCTTCATAATATTCCAAAGTATCCAATTATTTTTAATATTTTAACATATACTATAAAGTATGCTTTTTTAATTTAGGGGAGCCAGAAAGCAGAGTAGGAACTGCCAAACAAACCACTGATCATCTTTCAAATTCTAATCTTAGTACTAAGCAATCTTCCATTAGAGAAAGAATGACTCTGCTAGAGGCTATTGCAATGTTTTCTAGCTTTAACCATATTAGACTTTATAAAAGAAAAGGGAGAAATGGGGAAGTAAAAAAGTGTGTGCATGTGTATGCATCTCTTTATAAATCTGGGGGCTATGGGAAATAAAATGAAGAGACTTGAAAGTTGGAGACATAGCAAGTGAGAGATATACAAGAGTTCCAAACTGAACTAGGTAAGTGAAATATTTTATATAAGCAAAACTGGGGGAAAAAACCCATACCAGGCAGATACTAAGCATAAATTCAGTTTATTTATGTAGTTTATATCTGTCTCAATTAGCAAATAGTTTAAAATTGGTTTGCATTATGATAGGAAGATTTTCAATATTGTTATAAAAATGAGTTTGGGTAATGCCCATTTTGTTGAAGATTTATCATTTTGTGATACTACACAGTGACTTAAACATTTTCATACTGTATATTAAATAAAAACATTGTACAAATGATCTTAGACAAAATATGTAATGAAATATTTTGTTCATGTTCCTCAAAATGTTCAATTATCTTTTAGGTGGAAAAACCTCTTAATTTCTCAAAATGTTCCATATCTATATTTGGAGTAATGGAAAAGTACCTGACAAAATAAATAAATAAAGTTTGAAACTGCTTTGTTTTGTGAAGGTCAGCAACTGTCTTTCTTTATATTTGAACTTTATTTGTAAATTTATAGACCACTTTTCCTTCAGGACCTCAAGGGTAACCTATATAGTATTTCCACTGTTTTTCTAGAAATAATCTTGTAAGATATGTTGGGTTGGGAGAAATTTTTCAAGACATCATTGAAACTTTATAACTATGCATACTATGCATACTGTAGGCATTCTGATGGTAAATATTTGTAACAGCATGTATAAAACCATCCACAAAATCCAGCAAGCCCACTAAAAAAGGGTTGAAAAGACAAAGTATGAGTATGTTTTCTTGAAAAATTAAATTTATAAATATTTGAGTAGCATTATATAAATTATAATTTAAAACTCAAACTGTATTCCAATCTTTAGCAGATGCATTAAAATGCTGAGATACAGAGGATGAGGCTAGTTGCCTTTAATCAAAATAAAGCTTCAAACTTTCTTATCTGATCTATCCTTTTAACTGATCTATCTGATACCAGAACTGGAAGAAGTTAACTCTTCGGATAAATAATTCTAAAATTAAGGATTTTTTGGGGAAAAAAGCTATGTGTGTAATGAAACACAGGAGGAGCAACATAAATAAATATATTTATTTATTTCACGATTTAGTTCCTTCTGCAAGTTATCATTCTTCCAAATTCACATTATTTATGTGAAGTTATACCAACTCCAAATTGGATTGGATTGGATGGTCTATCACATCTGAATGAAAAAATAATTCACAATTTTTCTAATCCTTTCACCTTTATCGTTGAATTTAAAATAAATTCTGTGATATGCACTTTGGGCAAGACACTGAAGAGTATTTGAATCTTCTCTGCAGGAATTGAAACTACATTCATTTCATATAACAGAGACACAACTAGCAAATATATCCAGCTACATATTAAGATAAAGTCTAAATATAATCTTTCTAGTTTAATGAAAAAAATTAATAAGCATATTCTCTTTGATATCAACTATACAATTTTAATCTATTATATTTAATCTGCATCATTAGTTAATGCTAGTAATATGATTTCTTCATCTATTATTCAATATATTATATATTGGATTTATATTCAAATAAAAATTTGTATACATGTCTGTTTACTTACCTATGCCATTATATATATTTCTACCAAAAATAAATCTTACTGATTTCAAATTAAGTGCTATAAAACCTTGCCAACATAACATAAACATAACATAAAACCTTGCCAACATTTGCTTAACCTGCTTTGATTTCTGTCCACACAACCCACTTTACATTACAATTCGAGTAGTGGAATATGGTATTACAACTGAAACAAAAATACACTTATAAGACAACTAGTAAGTAAGAACATCTAGATCCCACTTGTCCAATAAGTTAACAATTTATGATGTATAAACTGATTTTATAGGTTTAGATAAATTGAACAGTTCAAATGCCCAATGCTTATCAAGGCACATATTTCATGCTCATACTTAATTTGCAGTCATTATCTTTTCTACATCTTGATTCACATCACAATGACAAATCTGGGGTTCTATGATTACTCAGAATCCATTTCATCTCCAAGTAATTGTCCATACACTGCAGCTAAAGTGGTTTTCTGAACTTTGATTTAACATTTACCAAAGATAGCCAAGGAACAGAGGAAGGAAGAGTCCACTCCAGATAAAAGATTCCTCTCAAAAGAAAATCTATATAAGCTAATGATGTGTTTTCAATAGTTTTCGTTACAACATCTGAACTGGCCTTTATATGTAGAAAGTTGTTCCTGAGTTCATGTATATTTTCATCAAAGTCTGATTATTTCAGAATACCTACAATTCAGCAGGGTCCTTTAAGAAAGTACTTCAGTCTGAGCCATATTTTCCCAGTATCTCTCTTTCTGCCATCTGTCTGTACATCTGATCTATCATTTTATTTGTCCATGAAACCTGTATGATGCCAATCACATGGATTTAATTAGCATCTTTTTAAAAAGTTTAAAAGTATTTATTTTAAAAAAGTACCTAAAAGAAATGGTACATTGCAATTAAGTTGTCCTTTGCTTTTTATAAGCATTATTCTGTCTTCTACAGAAATCTAAAGATATTGACCGTATGGGGAGCCAGAATGGTAAGTATTTCACCAGAACATTTCCAATGATGATAGAACCATCCATATGAAATTCAATTGTTTAGTTTTAATAATGTATGGACTTATTGTCCATATATTAATAACATCCATTCCTAAAGAATGCAATAACTTGGGTTATAAACTGAATATTTAATAGACTGTTTTACAAGGTAAATGATAAATTAAATTATATTATTTATATGGACGGTTATATAAAATTACTTAATAAATAATAGTAAATCATTTATTGTGATGACAGTGGAATAATAATATACAATGGATCAATATAATTGTATATATAATAATTGTATATATAATAATATACAATGGATCAATATAAATGATCAAATGAATATTGTACAAGAATATTAAGTATTAATATTAATTATTCATATTAACCTTCAAGCTATCTAGGTATTCATATTAAGTATAATTTGTATTTTTAAAATTAGTATAAGATTAATTATACTTTAGTTAAACACCTTAAGTCATCTGTTTCAGATTACATAGAATTTGATATTAGATATTACTTCAAACTATCTAGTTATTCATGTTAGGTATAATTTGTATTTTTAAAATTAATAAAGGAAGATTAATCACACTTTAATCAAGCAAAAAATGTTGACTGTTATTTCTTGTTACTTTTTATACTGAGAATTGTAAGATGACCAAAACACTATATAGTTTAATATCTGAAATCTACCTTTTCCAGACCATACAGTGGAACAATCATATATTCCTAGTCAAGCAGACATGGAGTTTCATACTGAGGCACTCAAATATGCTGGTTTTGGAGATTAGGCTCAGGATTATTTAAAACAGTTGGGCAATAAATACATCAGTAAACTACATGCTACATTTTACATGGTGTCTTGGATCAGCATAAATACAGAGGGCATTTCTATCTTTTAAAGCAAAGGCTTATCTTGGTGCCATAACACATATAATTAAAGAGAGCTTTGGTTTAGGAAATGTATAGATCATGTATAGATATGAAAAATGTTCTGGCAAATCCAGATTTTCTGTGGGATCTCCCCCTCCTGCAAAGAAAATGGCAGGAATTTTTTTTCTGTATGTCCCCATATGCCTTCATCTTATCTCCAGTCCATGAGTAAAACAGCCTTATAGGTAAAACCTTCCTTAAATGTATTTTATTTTCCCTCTTAAGTTGGTAACCTCCAGAGACATCTTCGAGATGTGTAAAGTTTTGATAATACCCAGTACTTAAATTCTTAGTACTTACATACTTTTCTAATCCTCAGAATCTTAAATACTGACCTAATCACACTGAAAGTTTGGAAATACTAGACCATCTGGGAATTAATAGGAATCTGGTGAATCTGGTTGATCCAAGTGATTAGATTTGGCATACATATAAAGTTTCTGTTATAGACAACATGGATTAGAATCAACCCGTTCTCATATTTATATCATCTCAAAAGTATTTTGAATTACCTCCACTGATCAGAATATGCAGTTTTTGAGGGAAGATCCTTCCTTCCCCATTGTATGGAAACTAAGCGACTTCAACTCTATCTTACAAGGTCTGCTTTCATTCACTTTGTCCAATTATGATAAAGGTGGTCTTTCACCCTGCTTTAAAGTACAGACAGTCCTTGCTTAATGATCACTTGTTCAGCAACTGTTTGACACTGTAACAGTATTGAATAAGTGGTAGCTCTGTCTGCTCCTCAAAAGTTCTGGCTGTTGCAGCATCCCTGCAATTACATGGCTGCGACCTTTACTGTTTCCTACAAAGTCAATTGTGAAGTTGGCAGGAAATCACAAACAGTGACTTTGTGACATCCTCTCTTAATGACAGCATGGGATTTGCTTGAAAAGGTACATTTTTAATAAATCCTTTCAATAAACAAATAAAATATATAATCACCATTTATTTTTCACTTTATAGCCAATTTTCTGTCTTTAGCACTTTGCCTTTGAATCGGGCATTCAAAAATGTAATTAACAGGTTCTACAGCCTGAAAGAGTTGAAAAATTATATTTTCAAGCACATATAAATGGCTAACTTTTTTTTTTACATTTTTCTCTATAAATCTTTTAGAACTTTACTTTGAAAGTAAATTTTCTTTCTGAGACATTTCTTTAAAGAAAATATCTTAATAAATAAATCTGTAAATCTGTTCATACTCTCTTTTAAGATAATATATCAGTTCTTATATCAGTATAAGAAAATCTTGTGTCTTATTTTACACAGCTTAAAATTACTGGAACATTGATACTGAATTACAGCATATAATATTTCATTGTTGCCAGCTGAAAAGTGAAATGCTCTTATAACTCCAGCATCAGCCATTTTGAGATAACTATTTTTATTACACTGCTCTGCTTCCAGGCAATTTCATTTTAATTCTTGTAAAAAATATGGTACACAACACACAAATGCATGTTAAGTTTAAATCACTACAAAAGGTACATAAGAAGTGCCTAACATCTTATCCTGATACTTTCATTATTTATTATGGATTAATTTATTTTGTAATATTTCATTGATTCAGGTTACATGCTATTAGGTTCAATACAGACCTATTGCCTCCCTCTATCCTCTCACATTAAAATTTCTTGTGGGGTTTTCTGTCTCTAACCACTCAGTTTTAGAGCCTCAGCATAATCATTTACATATCTGTGTTTCAATATGGATTTCATGCAATATATGAAGTTATTCCTGATACAACAATTATGTAGTTATTTATTTCTTTTGCATATTTTCTGTATATTATAAATATCAAGACAGTCATGACTTGGATCCGTGTGTATTTCAGATATAACTAAATCTCCAAAAACTGCTTTCCAATAATTACCAAGCAAAAATGGATATATTATTTACTAAAGCTGTGTAAGCACAAAACAGCATTATGTACTTTTACCACCATGTGAACATATTAGAATTGGGAGAACCTTACCTTCGTTTTAACTGTGGCAAAAGAATAGGTTTAACACTCTAAGCATAGATCTTAGAACGTAACAATAATTGAACTTAATAAAACCTGCTCCATATCAACTGACCATCATATAGCACTTTTTACTACTAAAACATTTAATGTGAGTGCACTAAAAAGGTAAATGTAAAGGTTTCCTCTATCTAGTCATGTCCAATTCTAGGAGAGAAGTGCTTGCTATAAGGGGCGGTGTTCATCTCCATTTTTTAACTGAGGGACCCAGCATTGTCCAAAGACATTTCTGTGATCGTGTGTCCAGCATGACTATACACAGAGGCACACTGAATGCTGTTACCTTCCCACCTAAGTGGTGGTACCTCTTTATCTATTTGCATTTGTATGCTTTCAAACTACTAAGTGAGCAGGAGCTGGGGTGACCCCGTCATGCAGTGCTTGGGTCTCAAACCTGGACTGTCAGGTTTCCAGCTGACAAGCTCAGTGTGTAATAGTTGAACCCTCCCTCCCCAAGTGTATTAAATGCAAGGATAAACTCTGCCACATTATAAATGAACATTTGAAAATGCATCTTCAATTTAGACATTTTAAAAATTAAGAACAATACCTGATTAAGCACAGCACCCACTTTCCATTTATTAAAAATGTACAATTTTTAGAAGGTAATGCAATTAATCAAAATCAAATGAATGTATAAATACAAACAAGCTTTCTCATTTTTATTTTAACCAGTACACTAAACCTTTACCCATATATTTAAGTTCAGTACTTTTTCTTTTCTTTTTTTCTCAGCTAAGGAAAAAAAAAGAATGTTAAATGTATTTTTCTGAGATAATGCCTAACTTTAAATATCCTCAATTCTGATTCATGGATGACATAAGTCATCACATAGAAGCATTTTTATAAAAGAACATAACCTTTTCTGACAATATATTGGATCACAGAGCTTGATCGTAGAGTGAAAACAAAATGTTTAGCAAGACTTAGAATAAATGTTCTGATATTCTATGAAATATTAGTTAATGGCTATTTTTGATTGGTCAAGAGCTAAAATGATATACAGGGAAGAAATATGGACTACGAAAATAGAATCAATCTATGTACATTTTGCTCAAATGTATAAAGCTTTATGAATGCATAGATGATGTAAGCAAAAGTGGATAATAAGTATCTATCTATCTATATACAGTCACAAGATGCAAAAAGGGGTGGGGGGATGATTCAGAACTGTTGACTAGCAGGATTTATATGCACAAAACTGATGTGATGGGGGTCAGTCTTTTTTTCTATTTACCCAAAAGTTTTAGCCATCTCTTGATAAGACTGATCTGGTATCAAATTAGAGAAAACATTTTGATGTGAAAAGAACTGTAGAGACACTGTATACCTGTCTGTCCCAATGAAAGAGTCGGATAAAAGAGAAAAACAGATTTACGCCCTTCCAGGCCGCTTCAACCAATTTCCCTCTGGCTACCTAGTTTCTGGTGTATGGTAAGCAAACACTTCAATGAGGAAGAGAGCCATTCGGGTGGTTCTGACCTAAACTGACCAATTAAGAACACATCTCCGATATCCCCAACCCAGCAGCAGCCTGGAGAGTCCAAGCCTGGCAAAGCTGTCAAGTGAACCTCACCCCACCGCATTCTCCCCGTCTTCCCATTGACCCGAATAAAGGCTCTTTTCAGAAGCCAGATCAGGGTTCAGCTCTTCAGCTCCGCAAGCCGCCCTCCCCCTTCTCCCCTGCCTGCCAGAATAGGATGCCGTGTCGTGCAACCCTGTCACCGCGCCCTCCCGACCGCTTCCTTCCCTCAGCTCAAGTGATCCTGAGGATCAGCCTCAGAATAACCCAGGGCATCAGCCCAACCCTAACCCTCTCTCGGGCTGCAGCGACCAAGAGCAGCTGGAGGCAGGGGGAAAGCCGGCCTGGAGGCGCGGCCTGTTTTCCCTCCTCCAACAGAGGCCGCAACGCCGAAACAAGTAGGTGGCGGAGGACCAACCCGCGCCCCCCGCCGCGCCCCCGCCTTCTTCCCACCCACCACATGGACAAAAGCATCTCCGTCCCGTCTCTCGTCCAGCTTTCGGAGGCCCCCAAACTCTGGACGCAGCCACTTACCCGCTTCCCAAGCCAAAGGCCGAGAGGGCACCACCAGCGGCAGTCGCAACACACACACACACACATATACACATACAGACGGTCTGGGGACTGAACGCTAGCCGAGCCAATCCCGCCCGCGGCCTGGGCAACGCCGACCAATCCCGGCTCTCACTTAGTCGACAGGGGCCAATCGAGAGGAACATAAGATTGGATGGAGCAGCCCGGCTCTCTATGGGCTGGGCGGAGGGGGGGAGGGTTGCGGATGTCTGTCCCCACCACCTTTCTTGGGCGCTCGCCGCTTTCCCTCCGCATCTGCGACTCCGCCTATTCGGAGCGATGCACAGCTGCGTCCCGTCCTCGCAGAACGTGCAATTCTCCCCTGGCCTCCCTCCCCCCTTCCCGGGACGCCCAGAGAGGATGGGCGGCTTCCTGTCATCTCAGCCAGAATCGCAGAACCGAAAGGGGCCATTTTGGCCAGTCCCTGCGAAATGCAGGAATATAGCTTAAAAAAAAGCCCCCTGTCCTGCAGTGAAAAATCCTCCAGCTGCCTAAGTAACTGGATCCATTGTCAAGTTCCGCCTTAGGAAGTTTGTCTTGGTATCTAATCAGAGTCCGCCTTCTTATAAATATTGATAATATGTCCAGCTCTCCGGGAGATAAAGAACATGTCCTCGATCTGTGGAATTCTTCTTCAGTTATTTGGGGAGCGCTGTCTTCTTTCCCCTGAGGCCATCTTGACCAATAAAGTTTTTATTGTCCAGCAGCGAATTCTCCGGGAATTCAGGCAGGAGTTTTTCCGATGCCCTCGTGTCAAATCAGCAGAAACAAAACTTTATACAAAATGTAATAACATATCACCGGAATCCACTGCTACAAATTAGGCGTAGATTATTCTTGAAATCCAAACTCCATCAAGGACCTTGGAATACTCATCTCTAGTGATCTAAGTGCTAGAGCCAACTAACTACATAGCCAAAAGGGCATTAAGAGTTGTTAACCTAGTCCTACGTAGCTTTTTCTCTGGTAATATCACACTACTAACTAGGGCATACAAAACATTTGCTAGACCAATACTTAAATACAGCTCATCAGTCTGGAACCCACATCACGTATCTGATATTAACACAGTTGAGAAAGTCCAGAAATATTTCACAAGAAGAGTTCTACACTCCTCTACTCGTTACAGAATACCTTATGCCACAGACTTGAAATTTTAGACTTAGACAACCTAGAACTATGCCACCTTCGGTCCAATCTAAGTATAGTATATAAAATCATACATTGCAATGACCTTCCAGTCAATGAATACTTCAGCTGTAACCATAACAATACAAGAACACACAATAGATACAAACTCAAGGTTAACTGCACCAAACTTGATTGCAGGAAATACGACTTCAGCAACAGAGTGGTCAATGTCTGGAATACTCTACCTGACTCTGTGGTTTAGTCCTATCAATTTAAGTCCCAAATGTGGCAAAAATAAAACAAGTCTAAGCCACATAACTTAAAAATACAACTCATTATTCTTTTTTCTAACAGCAAGGTAATTTCATCCAAGTTTTTGAAGTATTCAGTACACATGAATATTCTTTCATATAGATAGCTTGTGCATGGTCATTTTTCTTTAAATATGTCGGTGATCAAATAAGTCAATTTCAAAATCAGGCAGCTTTACATGTCAGTGGTGAAGAGACTTAAAAGAAATTTTCTTTCCCTTAACACCTAATTTAGCTTACAGTAAGAGTGCATAGTCAGGAAGAATCGCTTTATACAGATTAATTTTCTGCCTGTAACTAGGACATCTGAAATAGACTCTGTGGCTTTTTGAAAACATAAAATACATAGGTGAAAGGCATTTTTCTTCTGGTATAATATAATGGCAATTAGAAAACTGATCAATTCTCCGCATCATGGAAAAACAAGTATCACCTTGATGTTACTAAGAAATACATAAATTGCCTTGTAGTAGGTCAAATTATTTAAACATCGAGAAAGCTCTCTAGTCAACACTGTATAACATTAGTACTTGCAATCTGATGTTTGTTTTATTAGAGATCCAAAGATTACACCGCAGACCTACATGCAAAACAATTTTAGTCTATAATCTATAACAAAGCTATAAATAAACCTATAAAACATATGATGGTATTGCAACAATACCATGATATTTCCGTGCTGCTGCATTTACTTTGTTTTCATACCATCTACATAAGTAAGAAAATAGCAAATACAGTTTTTGTTTTGTTTAGTTCAGATACAGTATGTAGAATTAGAAGAAGGCATGAAAAGAAAGTAAGAAACATCTCACTTCCATTTCTCTGCAACTAAATGCTATTTATCAAATTTATAATAAAATTGAAGCCTTCTTTGACCCAGGTTCACTTCTGGTCATTTGTGTTTAAAATCAGAGTTTTCTTGGCAATAATATAGAAATGATTTGCCTATCAACCTTATAATCCTGATGCTCCCAAGAGTTCATTCAGCTACTAATCTGATCTGATCCCATTTCAGACACTTTTACATGACCATCTAATTGGGGAGAGAAACAGCTTGTGTTTCAGGAAGATATAAATGGATGAACTTGTTAACTCTAACCCACCATGAAGGCAACCTCATGTTTTCCTGTTCCAGTTTTAAGGTCATGTTTCCTGCCTTTAGCCAATAGAAACCTAGCTACTTGGATAATTTGTACAGTAATACCTTGGGGTAAAATTAGGAATGAGAACCTGCCCTGCTTTTAATGGCTTTTAATGGCTGCTGGAGGCATGTGTATACCCGTCAATTTCTGATTAGTGTTTCCCAGATCAATATACCTTTGGGCAGGTGTGTGGGGGAAAGGAAGTAGGTTTTTTTTTACCTCTTTACTCACCAACATTCCTAATAAAGCTTCCTCATCCACTCTTAGCACTGCTAGATGCATCAAAAACATGCAACACCAAATCTCATGCTATCAGTTCTCTGATCCCAGTCAACTGGTCAGACTAGAGTTAGAACAGTGGTCGCCAACCGGTGGGCTGTGGCCCACTGGTGGGCCATGAGAAAATTTTGGTGGGCCACAGAGAAATGTCCCCCCAAAGCACCCCCCCAAAGCCCACCCACCCGCTGGCTCCCACCCTTTGGCCAAGCGCAAACCTGCAAAAAGCAGCGCAGCCCTCGCCGGGCAGGACGAGGTAATAGTGCTATTGCAGCAAGAGGGGGCTAGAGGCACAGGCGGGCTGAAGCAGCAATGGAGATGGCTGGAAGGTGCAGGAACACCACGCTACTTGCATTTGCGTGGCACTCCCACACCTTCCAGTTTGCCTTTCCTGGCCTGGGCTCTTCCTTGATGGCCACGGGCTGTAGGGATGGCCCAGGGCAAGAAAAGTGTTAAGTTTGCATGAAGAGACAGATGCGGAGTGCTTCAAGCTCTTTGTTTATTAGTGACTACAGCTCAGAACGGACCCACTTTGGCTGGGCTGCGGCTGCTACTTATAGCCAGCAGCCGCAGTTGCCAGCCAATCAGAGTGCAGGGTTTTACTGCACTTTTTAAACCAATCATTTCTTACATTTTACAAGAACAGTTCAAACTAAACCAATGACTTTAAACCTGCATACATAACAAAAAGTACTGGCTGGTGGTGGTGGGAGGGGGCAGAATGGGCAAGTCTGTGCTTACCATCCACTTCTGAGGTCTGGAATGGGGCGTCAGCATCAGTTTCCTCATCCCTTTCAGAGCTCTGCTCTGCTGCCCCCCCCCCCACGGCCCTAGCCATCGCTGCCCAGGAAAAGCACAGGAAAAGCAAGCAGAAACATAGCTCTTGCTGGGGCAAAAGAGCTGAGATTGAGGAAGGCACAGACAAGAGAAGATGGAAGCTGCCACCTTTGAAAAGCGCTGCTTTCTGTTGCCTGTGCCTTCCGATCTCTGCTCTTTCGCCCCAGCGAGAGCTGTTTCTGCTTGCTTTCTTTTCCTGGGGAGGGGGGCAGCAGAGATGTCAGGGCTGCTCTTTCCCCTCAGCAAGCCAGGCCTGGATGAATGTGAAGAATTGCGAGCGAGCGCCAGAGAAAGGCATGTTAGAAAAGCCAACACATGTTTCCAGTGCGCTCTCCTCTGTCCCGAAGTAAGATTGAGTGGGGGGAAGGGTAGGAGGGAAGGAGAAGCCTGGCTGGCTTTCCTTTGGCATGGGGGGGGAGACCAAATGCCCAGACCAAAAGAGTGCTGAGGAAGACAGGCTCCTAATAACCAGCCTGTTTGTGCAGGCGAGAGCTCCAGCTTTTCTGGACACATACCCCCTTCAGCCTCCATACAGGGAGGGATCCTTCTGTGCTTGGAAGCGACAGGAGAAACCTGGAGTTTAGCCTCGGGGAGTCCTCTTCTTATGTGGAGGCTGAAGGGGGGGTGTTGCCTGGTTATTAGGAGCCCATCGGCAATTCTAGTTTGGTCCTTCTTCCCTCCCCCAACTCCAGGCAGCCACACCTGGCAAAGAAGGGAGAGGTTTCCTCTGACTTGGGGAGATATGAGATGGCTCTGCTTTTCTTCCATTTGAGAGGGAGCCGGTTCCTCCCCATCCAGATCTTCCCAGCCTCCAGGCACCATGTGGCTTCTTAAATCCTCCCTCTTTCCCCCCAAAGGATGAGAGAGGCCCCTCCTTTTCCTTCACTCTGTCCCACAGTTATGATTAAGCATTTATGATTTTTTTATAATTAAATCAGCATTTATATGTGTGTGTATGTGTGTGTATATATATATATATAAAATAAACATTATTTTTTAATATTAAATTTATATTTAATATAAAAAATAAAATTTTTATATTAAATATATTATCTTTTTTTAAAAATTCATATTAGTGGTCCACAGGATTTAAAATTATGAGTTTGGTGGTCCCCGAGGTTGAAAAGGTTGGTGACCCCTGAGTTAGAAGTTAATGTTGCTGGATTGTGCAAATGGATCAGAGAGTTGAAAATGCATTGGAGCATACAGCTGATAACATAAGCATCAACATGAATATTAGCATTAAGCTTTAGACTACAACATACATTATATGGGGGAAAGATGCATAGAATAATGGCAAACAAAAACATTTGGATTAAATTTTAAAACACACTTTTTAATTTTAAGAGGTCTTTAAAAATGAAGGCAAAGCAAAGGCATATATAAATACATTTATAATCACCTTATTTATTAAAAAATGAATTTTCACATATTTAAACACAGGAGCATAGAAAGAAGTGGTTAGTTAATTAGGGCATCCCTGCATTTTCTGACAATTTAATTAGTGGATGCTGTAAAAAATTTGAGAAATGCTGGGAAAGGCAAAATTCATACTACTTACCCTTAGGAATGTATAACCTGATGCCCAAGGATACTACTGCTCCTAAAAACCCTGGTGCAGCCTCCAAACGTTGCCACCAGTTTAAATACATGGGGTATAATGATTTTAATGACATGTGATTGAATTATTATTTTGGACTACTTGTATTTTGTGTGAAACATTCATATATCATTATTAAGTATATCAAGAAGAGCCTTCCTCAAGCAAATATTTTACATTTCAGTTCCAGAAACGTGCAGCCACATAAGAAAAAGATTTGAAAGCTGGAAATAAGTAGCTCTATCAAGACTGTAGCAACTATTGAATTGTAATTGACTTGCAGACAAAGTAGAGAGGGAGAGGGAGAGGAGGAGGGGAAGAGAGAAAGGGAGAGAGAGATGACTTGGTGAAAGGCAAAACTGATAGGCAAAAAAGTCTGAAATCCTAAGTTCAAGAAAACAGCAAATATGTGATTATAATTTTAACCAATAGATTATGAGATCATATAAGTTCCAATTCTGTTTGTGAGATGAACAAATATCTTATTCAAAAATTGACCAAATAAAACAAAAGGTAGTACTGATATGTCAAAATAGAAAAAAATGGATGGGGGTTATAGAAAAATTGACTTGTAGGCAAAAGATTTTGCTTGGAGATCAATATAAAAAAACTGAAAAGGTCTTTGTTAATAGCTCTGCTTTATTAATATTATTGGCCAAAGTCTTAGAAACCCAAATCATGTCTATTCTTGAAAAATATCTGTCTTTCATAAAAATAAGTACTCATGTTTCCCCGAAAATAAGACCCTGTATTATATTTTTTTTGCCACCAAAAAAGGCACCAGGTCTTATTTTGGGGGGATGTCATCCACTGACTAACATCACTTGCGCGTATCACTCCCAGCCTCCTTTTCACTGTCAGAGGCCTTCAGGAATTTTTCTGAAGGCCTCAGCAGCTGATAACAGAGCTCCGGATCAATCCGAAGCTTTGTTATCAGATACAGAGGCCTTCAGAAAAGCCTTGCCACCCTTGTGGCTGCAGAAGAAATGGGCCAGCAAGGCAGGTGTCGGGGTGTGCGAGGCCTGGCTACAACTGTCCAAAGATAAGTAGTAGGTTAGCTCCACCCTCCCTTTCCCCACCTTAGCTTAATTTTTACCTGTGCACTCTGGAGAGGGCAGGATCATAATTAGGTCTTATTTTGGGGGGTAGGGCTTATACTGGGGACACATGTAAAAATCAAGCTAGGACTTACTTTCAGGGTAGGTCATATTTTCAGGGAAACAGGGTATATTCTTTTGAATCACTCCTTTTATATCTCCATGCATCAATAAGCTCAAATTAATCAATTAAATAAAAGTATTTTGTATTTTTTCCTTCTTTTCTATCTTTATTTTTTCCTTCTCTTATACTTTTGCTTTTTTTTTTTTCCTTACTTTTTATTAGTTTGTGTTAGTTTTTAATAGCCTTGTTTAAACATTTTAATAAAATTATGTATATGAAGATGCACAAAAATATGCATGCCCTGGAAGTATGTTAAAAACAAAAATAATTACCTGTAGTCACAAATCTTTTGTTTATAAGAACTCCAAAACACATGAAAGTTACCTATGCAAAGTCATTTTTAAAATACTAAATAAATGGATATCCTACTAATTATAGCTACTCTCAAAACTATAATAGCTTTAATAACAAAAATGTTTAAAAATAAAATACAGAAATTAACAAAATGTCCCATGAATTATAAGGTAATTTATGTATAGAAAAAAAATGAAATGTATAAATGAAATGTATATAGGAGATAATGTAAAACATCAGACAAACTTAACTGGGGAAGTTTTATTTTTGTTGCTATATATGTTTTGTATTGGATCCAAAAGAAGATATTCATGTCACAGCAACCAAAAACTCTGACAGGCTTTCAGTTCTTATTATCTTTCTTAATATTGTTTTTGGAATTAAATAAGATTGGAAAGTACTCAAAGTGCCAAATAATGATACTTTTATATCTTGAAAATTATGGAACTACAATTTTGACAGGGCCACACGGCTCTTCCACAGTCCTCATACTTCCTTGTATTCTTCTGAAAACCATGTTGTCTTACTCTGGAAACTCATGGTATTTGGATGAGAAATGTTCCAAACGTCTTGGCCTAGAGTTAAAACTCAAGCCAAGGTTGCAATTATAATGTTAAGATCTTACAAAGAAGAATTGTACCATGAATACAAAGAGAAATGTCAAATGGCCTGGAAAGTTTGAAAAAAAAGAAGAGGAACATATGATCTGATAGCAAAAATAAGATGGATATTGGCTAATAAGTTATTAACTGCAGCAAGGCCTTTGAATATGTCAATCATGTTGGTATGTGGAATATATTAAAGTTAATGGGTGTGCTACAGTACCTGATTATTCCTCTGAAGAGCCTTTATAATGGGCAAGGAACTACTATAAGAACTGAAAGGGAGAAAAAGAGTGCTCAGAATAAAAAAGAGACAAGGATGTATATTGTTCCCATATCTTTTTAATTTAAATAGAGAATATATAAGAATGGCAGTATTTGAAAGGATGATAGCTGGAAACAAAATTGGAGGTTGAAATGCTAACAGTTTGAGATAAGATTTTTTTTTGTTGAAAATAAAGATTTAGGAGAGCTCATCATGAAAAAAAATCCGGGTCACTGTTAAATGGTAAAAATGTCAACTAGCATGCTTAGAGAATTTACAGTTGTTAGTTGAAAAGTATAAGCTATACATAATTTTGTTTTTTTGAATTCAACAAAAGTTAATATGAACAGCATGCTGGAAAAATAAAGGGAAATTAATTTTAGAGAGAAAGACAAATAGACAAAATAGATAAAATATTGAAAAGGAAGGATGTTTGTATGATATAAAACTCAGAATATTTAAAATTTAGAATATTTATTTAATCCAACAGACACCTTGTTGGAGCTGATGTCTAACAAAATAAAAAATAATTCATAATGGAGATAGCTGGTATTGCATGTCTTGTACTAATATTCATTTACCCGTATTTTTTGCTTCATAAGATGCTCTGAACCACAAGACTCACCGAGCTTTTGGGGAGGAAAACAAGAAATCTGCCTCTGCCTCCCAGCCTCAGCACGTGGCTTGTCAGGACTCCACTCCTCCACTTGTTTCAGCCAAAAGCTCTTGAAGCTACAGAAGAAGTTTCCTGCAGGTGAGGCTTTCTCGCAATGGATTTTTTTTCTCCTGGGACCCAGGTCTATTCTGTTGCTACTGGTGCTGCTCGCCACCACTGCCATTCGCCGCCACCACCATTCATGCAGCAAATGGTGGCAGAGATAATCCCCGCCACCTGAAACAACTGTTTGGCGATATTCCAGGAGGTCAATCCAACTGCTGATAGGCTGCGGCGGCAAACCCGGAATACTGCCTGGATCAGCTCTTCCAGGCAGCAGGGATTATAGCAGCCACTGCCTATTGCCACTGCCACCATTCACCACTGTCATTTGCCGCACAAATGGTGGCGGCAATTCCTGCTGACTGGAACAGCTGATATTCTGGGAGGCCAATCCAACCACCGATAGGTGGCAGTGACAGGCCATTCACCTCAGCTGTCTGTCACCGCCGCTGCACCAACCCCCTCCCCCCTGCCACCGCAGCCCAGTCTATGACACAATAGTCACTCCATAAGCACACAGACATTTCCACCAACTTTTGGGAGACAAAAAAGTGTCTCTTATGGAGCAAAAAATATGGTATATCCTAAATTATGTTTTAAACCTTCCTATTTAACATAAAAGATGCTCAGAAATATTTTGTTATTGGATAACCTACAAATCATGGAATAAGACAATAATTATAGAAAGCCCCTGGATTAGTTATATACCCCTCATTCAAATGATAACATTACGAAAAGACTTTGGGCTTTACCATTTACATTGTCTCAATCCAGATAAAACTGTACATACACAGGAGTAAAAAGAACTGAGATGACCCAGGGCATGGCACAAAAGCAACACAGTCAAATAAGCAAGAAGAGTCCCTTTAATACCTCCAACTTTTCTCCCAATGTCCAGGTTACTTTCAGCTGGAGAAAAAACTCTCCCAAGAACAGTCTTTAAGTGGAGGAAATTCAGTTTGAAAACAAATTACATACAAACTGTAAATAAAAATCCACACAAACCATGCTGCAGCAATTAACTTGACAGGGCAGGATAAGGAAGTGCAGACTTGAAAAGCCAACAAAACACACACAGGGAAGATGCCAACAACCCAGATAAGCCTCGACAATAACAGATAACTCACGATTTGCTTCCAACAACTTTGCTGTGCATAGCTTCTGTTATGTATGCAGAGTTTGAATTGATTGGTTGTTCTTGTAAAGTGTTTGAAATCATTGGTTAAAAAGTGCGGGAAAACCCTGCACTCTGATTGGCTGTCAGCCGAGGCAGCCGGCTATATATAGCTGCCTCGGCTAAGCCAAATCGGGTCCGTTCTGAGCTGAAGTCACAATAAAACTTAAGAGCTGAAGCACTCCGTGTCTGCCTCTTCATGCAAACTTAACAGCTTCCCTTTTTAAATACTGTGTTCCCAGCTTCAGCTAATGAAGAGAATCAGGGCCCTTTCCTCCCCCATAAGCCAGACAATTCATGTTACTCCCTTCTCCGTTCCTCCCTGTGTACCCTAGGATGAAGAGGGGGTGGCCCTGAGTCTTCCTCTGAATTCCCTTCTACCTTGCTCTACCTCTCTCCTGCTCTGCCCAGCTGGACTTTGCCCTTCCCCAATTTCTTCCACAGCTAACGGAACCACACTCCCTGTCAGCTACTCTGCCTCCCCCTCGGAATCAGATTCCAACAGGGGCATGACAAGAAGAAATCTGTAGATTGAAATGCAAAATCTGTTCATCTAATATTTAAAAAAACTATCCTGGCTAAAACATATTAATAAAACTTTTTTTCTTTTCTTATTATTATATAAACCTCAAGAGAGATGACTGTGGCCCTCACAAACATAATAAAATAAAATGCTGTTGGTAAATTCCAGGTGCTACTGTCCAATCAATTATTATTACTTTAACTGGCATATGGAACAGTGGTTAGAGTGCAGTACTACAAGCTACTTCTGCTGCAGCCAGCTGCCTGCAATTTGGCAGATCAAATCTCACCAAACTCAAGATTGACTCAGCCTTCCATTCTTTCGAGGTGGGTAAAATGAGGACCCAAATTGTTGGGGGCAATATGCTGACTCTGTAAAACCGCTTAGAGAGGGATGTAAAGCACTAAAAGTGGTATATACCGGTAAGTCTAAGTGCTATTGCTATTGCTATATATTTGAGTAGGTATAGGCAACATGTGCCTAAGTGACTGCTTATCACTGGGTAATCCCATTTTTTTCTTCCCACTGGAACTACTTAGTGGGATTTTCTTATGAGCTGGGTACGAAACATGTTTAGCCTACAGCATAAACTCTAAAAATAGATTTCACATGTAAACTCATGGGCCACCCATGAAGTTGTCTGCTTTTTCAAAGTTAAATAAATATTGGGTGACACCTGGCCATCAAAACTTGTCTACACTGTTTTTGAAATGCACAACCAATGCACAAGAAATCATTGATTTCTAAATGCAGCTTTGGAAGTTGTTAAGTTCACATAACAACAAGTCACAAGTTTATTGTGACTTCAGCTCAGAGCGGACCTGACTGGCTTAGCCGCGGCAGCTATTTATAGCCGGCTGCCGCGGCTGCCAACAAATCAGAGTGCAGGGTTTTCCCGCACTTTTACAACCAATGAATTCAAACACTTTACAACAATACCCAGTCATTTTAAACTCTGCATACATAACACCCCTCCCCACTAGGTTTGGTCCATACTCAAACCCCATCTATCTAATATACTCTTGTAGATAGGTGGGGCTCTTATGCGTTGAGACCTCGTGGTTCAGGTTTTGGGAATCTCACTTTGTGAGGAAGGAAATGTATCTGCCAACATTCCCTTATTAGGACTTCTTGTATTAGTAGAACCTGCTTGGTTACTACAACCTGGTCTCTCCTCCCAATCCATCTCCAACCCAATGTCACCCCCTAAATCTGGTAGTGATGTGCAATCTTCTATTTGCAAAAATGGTTGTTGGTACCTTGACAGGTTTTGGGATGGTTCCTGTCGTGTTAGCTCATTACACATGGGGTTGATTCTCTTGCTGATTACCATCACTATTTCCCCCTTCCCCCCTAGAAGAGGCTGAGGGCATGGGATCCAGGGAAGAGCAAGGGCAATGCTCAGAGGCAGTCTGGACTGTAACTGGCCTATGTGCCTACTCCACAAGACACCATCCTCAGTTTGAACCCTGTAAGACCTGGGGCCTGACCTGGGTTATCTCAGCAGGAATCCATAGTGGTTCACCCACAAGGTTCTTAGCATAAACAGAATCACCCACAGTGAATGTGCATTTTGCTGGTGGAATCTAGAGGTGCATTGGGTGCGTAAGTGGGGTGAAGGCGGTCTAGGGTAGACCTGAGTTTTCTCCCCATCAAAAGCTCTGCAGAAGTTAAGTTAGTGGATGGACTAGGAGTGATGTGTTGAATACTGAGTAGTTTTTCAACTTTCTCAGTGATGTCCTGGACCCAATTGTTGGAGTTTCTCCTTGGTAAAGCACCATGCGTTCAGCCTGGCTGAAGGATGCCCAGGGCAGTAAGGGCGTGTCTGATACCCTGCTGCACTAAATATGATTCAAAAAGATTAGCAGTAAATTGAGGACCATTGTCAGAAACAAGCACATCAGGTAACCCATGAGTTACAAAAGTTTCTTAAGTTGTTTGATAACAGCGTCTGCAGTGGTGGAAACCATGGGATAACCTCTAACCATCTGGAGTATGCATCAACTACAATAAGAAAGTGTGCCCTCTGGTAGGCCAGCAAAATCAATGTGAATCCTGGACCATGGACCCTAGGACATTCCCATTCTTGTTTGGGGCAGGGGTGGAGCAGGCCTTACTTGCTGACAGTTTGGGCAGGATGCAACCCAGGTTTCAACCATTTTGTCTATACCAGGCCACCATACATAACTCCTGGCCAATCCCTTCATTCTGACAATACCCGGATGACCCTCATGTAACATTTCCAAAACCTCTTTCTGCAATTTTGCAGGAATAACCACCCTGTTACCCCACAAAATACATCCTCTCAAGACAGATAATTCAGTTTGTCTGGATTTAAAAGGTTGGGAAGCTTGAGGTAGATCATGTAGTGGCCAACCCTTTTAATCCAGCCTACAATAGGAGCCAATGAAGTGTCTTTGGCAGTTTCTCTAGCAATTTCAGCAGCATGAACTGGAAGTTTGGCAACAGTTTCTAGAAAGAAGGTGTAAGTTTCAGGAGCAGGGTCCTCAGTGTGCAAAGGAAGTGGGCAGCGACTCAAAGCATCAGTGCCCAATGTCTTTTCCCGGTCTGTGAATGAGTTTATATGAATAAGCAGCAAGAAATTCAGTCCATCTCAGCATTCTTGGTGACAGGATGGTGGGCGTTGGTCTGTCCCCTGCCACAATGCCTAAAAGAGGTTTGTGATCTGTAACAATGGTGTCATGGAACTTCTTGACTGCTGATCTTCCTTGTCCAGTTACTGTAGTTTTCTCTGCTTTGGTCAAAGTGTGAGAGTAAAATGCAATAGGGGCTTCCTTCCACTGGGAAGCATGTGGCTCAACACCCCCCCACCTCCAAAGGGGATGCATCACAAGTCAATACTACAGGTAAATTCTCAGAAAACTGTATCAGGACACAATCAGAAGTGATTTGTCTCTTGATGTTGTTAAATGCAGCTTCTTCTTTTGTGCCCCAGACCCATGCAGATTTTTATCCAGTAATCTGTGTAAGGGTTCTGCAGTGGTTGCTTTCTGAGGTAGAAACATATGATAGAAATTAATAAGTCCCAGGAATGCTTGTAAATCAGTTTTGCATCTAGGCCTGGGGCTTTTGATTGCCTGAACTTTGGCTTCTGTGGGTGGATGCCATGTTTATCAATCATATAACCCAAGAATTCTACTTTGTCAGTTCTTAGTGTGCATTTCTTTTTGACTTTTAACCCCGCTTTTGAACCTGGTTAGAACTCTCTGAGTTTCTCGTGTAACTGAGTGTCATTTTCAGCAGAGATTAAAACGTCATCAAAATAAGGCACCACCCCAGGCAACCCTTGTAGCATCCTTTCCATGAGGCTTTGAAAGATGCCTGGCCACACTTACTCCAAATTGTAACCTCTTTTGAATGCACCCGATGGGTTACAATGGTTTGGGCTTCTGCAGTTAGATCATCTATTAACTGCTGGTATGCTTGGGCCAGGTCCACTTGGTAAGACTGTGCCCCGCCCAGAGAATGTAATAAATGATGAACCACTGGAACCGATATGCTTCTGCTGTAGCGCATGGTTCAATGTCCCCTGTAATCCCCGAGATTCTCACGGAACCATCAGCCTTGACTGGCGGACTATGGGTGTTTCACCTGGAGTGGTCTGTTGGCACCCTTGGGCTATAAGTTTATCTAATTGTTCATCAATTTTTTCCTTCAATGCAAAGGGTACCCTTCTGGGTTTTAATCTGATTGGTTGTACCTTGGGATCTAGGTTAAATGTGATAGGGGTTCCCAAGTACTTGCCTAATCTGTCGCTGAAGACCTCTGGAAACTCAGACTTCAAGGACTCTTCCCACTCAGTGTTGCTTACATGATTGATGCCAGTCACTTCGATGCCCAGCGGGTTGAACCATTCTAGCCCCAGCAAACTTGGGCGATCTTTATCCACAGTCAGGGTAGGCGCTTGATGTGACCTTTGAACTTCACATTGAATTCTCTTGTTCCAACTACTGGAATCTTGTTCCCTTGGTAGTCTTTAAGAGTTAATGCCTGCTTCTTGAAGTGAGTCTTCTGAATGTCTGGTATCAGTCTCTGAATAGTGTCCCATGACACCATGGATAAGTATGAACCTGAGTCCACTTCCATTTGGCAAGGCCTTCCTTCAATGAATACCTTGACATGCATTTTCCTGTTATTTAAAGGAAGAATGACCAATAGTTACTGTTTGATGAGTTTCATTCCATTTGCTTCTGTGTTGCGCCCCATTTTCTCACTGGTGTTGTTTGGCTTGACTTCTCTGTCTTTGTTGTTTGTAGCAAACTTCCTTCTGTTAGGTGGAGTTCTGGATGATTTGCAGACTCTTGCAAGGTGCCCTCTTTTTCACATCGGAGGCAAATGGTGTCCAGGAACTTGCATTCAGTGTGGGGTGGTTTCCACAACCTATGCAGTGGAAACGCCTCTTCCTTCTCAGGTCATTTCTTTTCCGCTCCATTCTGAGTCTGTTGATTTCTTCTTCTTCTCCACTGTATTCTGACTCAGATTCAAGTTCATCAAAATGAGTTGTAGTGGTCTTTTCCCCATCTAAATGGCCCGTAGTCTTGTTCATCTTTCTCATGGCTGCTGCTGAGGATTTGGTGGTCTGCTGAAGATGCTTCCTCTATGGCTTTTCAGCGTGATCTTGGGTTTCATCAGTAATTTGCTCTGCAAAACCTTGTCTTTAAGGCCCAAACAAAACGATCGCACATGGCCTCCTCTAAGCTGTTGAATTCAAGACGCACCTCCAATGTCTCTAAACTTGCCAAAGTCATTTATGCTTTCGCTTTCCCCTGATCGCGGCGATAAAGTCATGTCTCTTAATGAGGCACGATACTTGGGGTGCGAGTGTGCCCTTAAGCCTCTCTAGATCAGGCCATGCCATTACCTTCATGTGTGCGCTGCCGCTAATGCCTTCGCCATCTTGAAAACTGCCGACCACATACGGAGAAAACTGCCCTTTCTGCTGCTCAGAAATGGGCAAGATCGCTTCCTTCCAAAAACATCTGAAACCGATCTGCATACGACTCCCAGTCTTCATTCTTCACAATGGGGCTTGTTCAGCGCAGCCATCTTCTTCTCTGTTCGCATTGCCTTCTTCAGGGAAATCCCACCTCGCCGCCAGTGTTAAGTTCGCAGAGAGCAGCAGGACGGAGTGCTTCAACTCAAAGTTTATTGTGACTTCAGCTCAGAACAACCGACCTGGCTTAGCCGCAGCAGTTATTTATAAGCTGTCAAGGCTAGCCAATCAGAGTGCAGGGTTTTCCCACTTTTACAACCAATGAATTCAAACACTTTACAACAATACCCAGTCATTTTAAACTTGCATACATAACAGAAGTTAGAAGTATTATTATAATGTCTGTAGCAGACACTATAATAATATTTTCCCCAACAGCAGAAGAAGAAATGTTTGAAATAAAGGCTCAGAAGGTACTTACTTACTGGCAAACATCTATTATGACATCTGGCCCACATATTCCCAACTGCAACTGCTAAAATTAAGCCTTATTTGTTCCTTCTTAGGTTCCACAGGCACAGATTTCCTGCTCATGGTGCTTTGCAGACCCAATTCAAAGCCTTTTCCATTATCCATATCACTATAATTCTAGCCATTTTCCTATGCTGAAAATTTCTGTTGGAAGCAGCTTGACAGGCAACCAGCAGATGAAGGTATCTTCTGAAGGGGATGAAAAACCTTAACTGGAAGTTTTACTTTTAATAAATTACTAAACTGATCCAGGGCTATTGTAAGATAACTTACACCAGTGATTTGCATACCTCAGTAAATATGAAAAGAACAGGAAGCATATTTTCTTTCACAATTGGTTGCCTTAGAGCAACATCTTGTTATACAACTTTCCAAGGCACAGTCATACTTGGGCAAAATAATTGGCAATTTGATCCTTGTCATTTCAAAAATCTGCTCAGTACTGTTTAATAAGGGCTTTGTAAGTTGGAATAGCAAATAGGAATATTGTGCCATTTGATAATGTGATCCAACTAGATTTCCTCAGCTGCTTTGTTTTTCTTGAAATATCCTTTACTGAAAATGATATGAGGGAATCTACATTAAAAAGAACAATGGATTAATGTAGTCCAGTAAAATAGAACTCTTCTACCATCACATTGGTGGTTATTGTTATTATTTACATAAGAATAATTTGTGTACATATAGCTTCCAAGCACATGCTACCTTATTGAATGGTATTGACTTGTCTGATCACTAAATAGAATTATTTTTCCTGATGTTTCAAGTAAAAATATATTAATATTATAATTATAGAAGCAATGAGGGAAATGTAATGAATTTCATTTCAAGTAAGTAGCTATATTGATTTTTTCCAAACATTTCTAGACTGATGATGCCAATGAAAATATGCAATAAACATTTGAGGGCCCAGAAGAAAAAGCAGATTTACATTCTTTTGAGCAATGATTTTTGTTAAGGTATAAACTTCATGATGTATACTAAAAGGTTTGGCCAAATATATGTCCATTGCTGGAGAAAAGTGATTTAAAGAGTCATTTATTTTCATTTCTCTATCAAATGCCTTTATTTTCAGATTAATTGCTGTTCCTCCATATGTATTTGTTTACTAAAACTGTAAAGATATAATTGACTCAATTTGCATATTGAGCTAAAGAAAGAATGTGCAAATCCAGCAGCTTGTAGGTCACAACAGACTTAGCATGATATAAAAGAATACATTCAGAGTAGGTAGTCTCATTCAAGGAGAATCAATTATGAAGGTTTAAAGTAATTCCATTTTTTCACTTAGGCAAAGAATGCCAGACCCTTCCTTTCCACATTTACTACCACTTCAAGTTTGATGTATGATGCCTAGATGGAACAACAGCTTATTTATTTATTTATTTATTTTTATTTATTTATTTATTTGTCAAGCAAGTATTAGATAACAGGTATAAGTATAAGCATGGTTATGAATATGAAATGGATCCGAATAAAAAGAAACAATAGGACAGGGATGGTAGGCACATTGATGCATTTATGCAGGCCCCTACAGACCTCTTAGGAAAGGTGAGATCAATAGTAGACAGTCTAAGGTTAAAGTTTTTGGGGTTTGGGGAAGAAACCACAAAATCAGGTAGAGGTCCAGACATTGACCACTTTGTTGCTAAAGTTGTATTTCCTGCAATCAAATTTGGTGCGTTTACCTTGAGTTTGTATCTATTGTGTGCTCTTGTATTGTTGTGGTTGAAGCTGAAGTATTCATTGACAGGTAGGACATTGCAGTAGATAATTTTATGTACTATAATTAGATCGGACTGAAGGGGCATAGTTCTAGGTTGTCTAGGTCTAAAATTTCAAGTCTGGTGGCATAAGGTATTCTCCTATGAGTAGAGGAGTGTAGAACTCTTTGTGAAATATTTCTGGACTTTCTTGACTGCATTAATATCCATTATATAACGCAGATTCCAGACTGATGAGCTGTATTCAAGTATTGGTCTAGCAAATGTTTTGTATGCTCTGTTAGTAGTGTGATATTACCAGAGAAGCTATGAGGATTAGGTTAACAACTCTTAATGCCTTTTTAGCTATGTAGTTACAGTGGGTTCTAGCACTTAGATCATTAGAGATGAGTACTCCAAGGTCCTTGACATAGTTGGGTCATCAACAAGGCCTTGATTATTCAGCTTGTATTTTATTTTCTGATTTTTTTGCGATATGTAAGACAGAGCATTTGTTTGTTGAGATTTGAAGTTGCCATTTGTTTGACCATTCTGACACATAGTTGAGGTCATTTTGAAGGGCAGCAGTATTGTCAGTGGTGTTGAATAGCTTTACATCCTCAGAACGCAGTTGCTGTTAATATGATCACAGAGGTCATTTATGTAAAGTATAAAGAGAGTTAGTCCTAGAACACTGCCTTGGGGGACACCACTGTTGACAGGTACAGGATTTGATAGTGTGCTCTCTATTTTGACCATTTGTTGCCTGTTTGAGAGGAATGCATCTATCCAGTTATGCAGGTGTCCGGAGATGCCATAAGATTTTAGTTTTAGGAGTAGCTTGTCATGTACCACTGAATCAAAGGCTTTATAGAAGTCTATGTAAATAGGCCAATTGCTTTGCCCTGATCAAGTGTGTGTAGTCCATATGTTTTTGCAGTGTAGGAGTTGCAGATTACAGGATAATTTTTTTCTGAAACCAAATTGTTTGTTAGAGAGTAGGTTGTTTGTCTCTAAGTGGAGGATAATGGATTGGTTAATAATTGATTCCATGACTTTACAGGTGACACAACATAAAGATATTGGTCTGTAATTTTCAACTAGGCTGGGGTCTCCCTTTTGAAGATGGGGATGACCGTGGCTAGTGACCATAGGTTTGACAAGGAGCTGGTCCTGAAAGATTTTTCAAAGATTATGCTTAGAGGTTCTGCTATGGCAGTGGATAGGTTTTTAAGAAGTAGGCACATATTCCATCCGTCCAATAGATAGAGATGGTTTTAGATTGCGTAGTGCTTTTTCAACATTATCTTCTGTAAAATCGATATGTATTAGATCATTGTAGTTGTCTGTGGTTCGACTAGGAAATATTGGGCATGATCCATTGCTGTTTACAAAGACTGAGCCAAAGAATGTTAAAGAGGTTTGGCTTTAATGGTGTCATTGTTACAGTCTTTACCGTTAGGTCCGTTCAGGGTGGGATGAGTCTTTTAGTTTGTTGTTTACAAAATTGTAGAAAGCGTAGGTGGAATTAGCGTAGAAGGTTTTCCTCTTGCTTAATGTGATAATTGTGCATTCAGTCTTTATCTGGTGGAATAAATTTTGTATCGGCTTTTGAAGTTGGCAATGTGACCAGACTTGTTTTTCCACCAAAGGGATTTCTTTTGATTGCTTCCCTTATATGGGTAATTTTTATTTTTTTTTTTGGTTTTGGGAGTTGTTATTGGTACATATAGTTTGGACTCTTTTGACTTCAAGTAAAATATGTTGTAATGATCTTGACAGAATTGCATCCAGTGAATAGAAGTTGCCAATCAAGAGATGAGAGATTGTTGATTATAAGATCATAGTTGCCTTTTGAAGTTATAATTAATAACTTATAATTTGAAGTTATAAGGTATCCTGTTGTTATGATGATTTTGTGAGGACGTATGTTGAGACAAAAGTCAATCATGCTGTGGTCACTGTTGGAAAAGGATTCTTTATTTGTGTACCATAAATTGAATTCAAACTGTTGCAGAAGATGAGATCAAGGCAGTTAAGTCTAGTGTTGTTGGTTACTAGTTGTTCCAGTCCCAGATTTGTTACAGCATTGTAGAAGGTTGTATGTATGGGTTCAGTTATACATTCATTTAGGGTCCAATTAATATGAGGTAGATTGAAGTCACCAAGAAAGATAAAGTGTGTGTGGGCAAGAGTTTGCCCATGTTAGTAGTGAATTTAACTTGTTTACATGTTTGATGTCATAATCAGGGGCTCTGTAACATAGTAAGAATTGAAATATGATATTTAAGGACAGTTCACAGATGATGGTCTCAGGAAGAGCAAGCTCCTGGGTAACTTGGATGTTTTTAGATGTATGGACTTTTATAGAAGATAGCAACACCACCTCCTCTACGGATTTCATGATATGATCGGTAAACATGATAGTCTTTACTGTGATAATGGAGTCAGAGAGATGCTGAGACATGTTTCACAGACAAATATGGTGTCGAATTTAGCCATATTTAGTAAGAGGAGAAATTCAGGTATTTTATTTACGAGGCTTCTTACAGAGTAGCTTGCATTTAAGGCCAGTTGTAGTTGGAACTGAGGTAGTTAGGGCGTACATGCCTAGTTTTGGGTGATGGTGGATTGATGTAGGGTTGGATGCTGAGTTGTGGGTTGTATGACTTACTTTTAATACAATCAGCACAGTAGTCAATGTTTAGGTCCTTCTCTCCATTGTCTAGACATTTTTTGAGTTCTCTGTGGAGTTCACGGGAGCAGATTCTTTGCAGTATGGATAAGTCTGGTCTTGAGTGCTTGTTATGGGTGGGATTGTTTTAGCAATGCGTTTATTGTATGAATGAATATACTTGCTGGACTCATTTTTGCAAACAACTCTACAACTTCATCTGCAAGTTCATCTAAGCAAACTTACTGTGCTTGAGAACTGTGACCAAGGGATTCCTGATTAGTTTAAAATCCAAGCCTCTCAAGAGAAGGGGAGAAAGGTATTCCCTGGACTTGGTGAACTGGTTCTCCTTATGGTGGGTGTGAAACTCTTTTCCGTGGGGCAAAGCAGAAAGAGATGTAGCTGGTAGAAGTGAAAGAATGCAAATAATGAGAGCAGAAAAAGGAAGAAGGGGACTTTATGGAAAGATGTAGGCAAGATATAAGCTGAAAACACATGGTCTTCAGAATGTAGAAAACAAAGTAATGTTCAACTGGTTGGAAAAGTAAGCTAGAGGAAATTTTTCATCTTGACATTAAATTGAAAGTTCTAGGTCAGGGTGTACTGATTACTTTGTTTTCAGGTTTGCTAGTCTGCTTATGCTTATATATTCCATCAAGCTATTTGAGCTGCACCCTCTCATTGTTTTATTCTGTGAGAAACTGATGTTTGAGATGCCATTTGTATTTTATCAGTGCTAAATACCTTATTCTGTCCAATTTGTAATTGGGCATTTGGCTACACAAGTTTAAAAACTTTTTTTTAGTTCTTTATTATATTGTTGTAAATCTCAATACATTGCATTGTTTCAATATAACAATATTTGTAAATATTGACTGAAGATTGTTAATAGTTTCATGTTTAAATAGATTAGACTGTTGAGAATAAAAGAAGAAAGAAATATTCATACTATATTAATTACAATTTAGGTTGTCAGTGTTAATGAGTGTAAGATTTTTGGCATTTTCATCTAAAATTGAATAACATTTTTAAAAGCTGGTGAAGATTGCATCAAAATATTTGTGTTTAAGTCTTAAACTAATTATTTAGTATTAAAGTCCCCATTACTTTGTGTATTGTTTTTATGCATGTTAATAAGAAAGAAAAGATGCTGTGCAAATTTCACAATAAATATTCAAAAATAAAGAAAAATATGCTTATTTCTAATAAATTTTGCTTATTTCTAATAAAGCTTAAACCATAAGAGTGCTTTTGTTCTAATCCCTTTGAAAGGAGACAGAACTACTATACTCTAGCCACATGCTCAAAACTATTAAGTGCCAAGAGGTTATGCTAAAGTAGGTTCTTACTGTGTTATTTTCATTCCAAGTTTATGGATGAATAAGCCTTATCTCTTTTACAAGCTTAAAGGACGAGAAAGAGCCTGGTCAAGGCATGTCTTTCCTCCAAGAAGATGGTGATGACAAGTGGGAAATTACTATATGACTCATAACCCAAAGCTGTGCCATATACCTGAACAGGGAGATGAGGTCAAAGACCATGTCCAAAAGGATTAGGACTTGCCCAGCTGCAATAGCCTCATTCCCTATACTTCCTTAATTAAAAAAGAAAAGAATGCACAACAGAAGAAAATATTTTCTTTCTGTTTGAACACTCTGAATCTGCAGAAGAGAAGATGTAATTTTATGGATCTATGGCATGTTTAACCATAGAACCATTGACTAGAGCAAATTTGGCTGGGTTTCACAAACTGCAAAGCCAGACTTGAATTAGCTATGGTACTATGCAAATATCTATGGAAGAACATTTTGTATCTGAATATATGAATGTTTTGGCACCTGTTATTTGAGAATGGTCAAACTAAACATATGTGTCAGAAGAAACATAAACCAAATATAGAGCAAATTGGTTACTTCAGAAATAAGTGATGTAAAATAAGAGGGTCAAGAATGAACAGGTGCTGAATGAATGTGGATTGAATACAAAGTGAATTAACACATTAAATATACTGAGGTTGCTTAATCACAAAAAGAGAACAAATGTAGATCAGGTTGTAAAACATGAAGTAAGAATGAGTGAGTAGGCTGGGTGCAGGGAAGAATAAAACAAATGAGTTGGTTCAGATGATGAAAGTTTTCTCTTTTTCTGAAGATTGTAGTACAAAAGCAATATTTTGAAGGGTATAAGGAAGTGATAGGAGTCAAAGATATTTGCAAGAAGAAAAGTTTAGAGAGTGTAATCAGTGATGTTGCTGTACATTATTCAATTACACCATACATTTAATTTACTTTGCTTACTATTTCTTACTCCTTTTTCTGCTTTGCATAGCACTATTTACTGCAAAAGGAACATTATCTTATTTCTTTTAAGAATTGGAAACAAAAGCTTCCCCATGGCAAGGATTCTTAATTCCATTTTAATTAATTCCAAACCTTATTTCAAATTTATTTGGACTCAGTCCATTTGTAACTTTCTAAATTCAAAGTTTTAATCACCTTTTGCTGTTTATTCCAGAAAAAACCTTAATTTCTTAAACTTGTATTTAAAACTCTTTTGCTAAGGATTGAAGAAAACTTACTTGATGCTGTAAAACTTGTTGATTTCAAAGTTCCTAACAGCTAAAAGTAAGTTAACAAGCAATTTCTGAAAGTGATTAGAAAGGAAATGTGCACTCAGTGTCCTTTTAAAAGCATCAACCTTTTTTGGGCAGAAGTGCTATGCCTTCCTCTCAGAGCTCTAAACCCAGACAGAAGTCATTGTCTTGCAGATTCCTCAGAAAACAACAATTGCTTGGAGCACTTGTGGCTAATCTCAAGTCCTCACTTTATCCAGAGGAATTACAAAGAGCCGATTTAGTTGCTGACCAACCACAGTTATTGAGTCTGCTTCTTGTGGAGCCATCTTCAGTTCACCATTTCTTCCCTGGAAATAGCTGCAAAAGGAACATAAAAATATGCTTGTATGTATAAGCCCACATTACTGAATACCAACATTATTAACCTGCATTCTAACTTTTTCTGAGAACTAATATAAACAAGCATAGTAAAGGTCCTACAAATATTTCTGTGATATGGACGATTTAGAAATGAGCAATTTTCTGCAACAGAAGCTTTAATAATTTATATATTTAACAGTACTGAGGTGTTTCCATAGCAGCAACACTTTCATTAATACTGAATGTGAGAATAATGTGCCATAAAATTGCCTACTGATAGCCTAATATGAATTTATGCTACCTTTTAAATGGATAATAGGAAACTTGAACACATGCAGAAAATAACCACCATTTTAGATTGGTGTCCTATTAAGATAGGCAAGCCAGTATGCTAATCGGTTTAAACTAACTGCAAGCTCAACTATATACCATCCTTATTACTGGCAACATTTGTAATATATCTTAGAACCATATATGTTTGAATAACCATACTAAAGAGGGACAGTGATATCAATTGTTTATAAAGCTAAGATCAATGTATCATTTAAAAATCAATTATACACTTCAGGATTTCAAGCATGTGAGAGAATCTTTGGTTATTGTCTCCGCCAATTCCAAATCCATAGTAGGATAATTTTTTTCAGGCCAATCTATGATCATAAAATACTGTACATTATTACAGATACTCTGGAACTTTACATTAAACATACTGGCGACAACGAAAAAAGAGGGCAATGAGGACAAAGCTGGAATTGATAGCCAAGCCATAGGGTTATAATTAGACTGTGGAGGAAGCTGCAGATAGATCAAATAGAGTTTTTAGTTGCTATGCTAGAGAAACAAACAACCTTGTTTTTTTTAAATGATAGTTTATTCAGAACTGAACCATTTCCTTTTAAAAGTTAAATATAGAGTTAGTTTTTTTAAATTGAAACTATATTGCTTTTATTTACAGCTGAAATTACTTTGAATAATAGCAATAGCAATGGCACTTAGACTTATATATCACTTTACAGTGCTTTTACAGCCTTCTCTAAGCAGTTTTACAGAGTCAGCATATTGCCCCCAACAATCTGGGTCTTCATTTCACTGACCTGGGAAGGATGGAAGGCTGAGTCAACCTTGAGCCTGGTGAGATTGAACTGCCAAATTGCAGGCAGCCAGTCAGCAGAAGTAGCTTGCAGTACTACATACTAACCACTGCCCACTGCATCTAATGATTTACTACAGTGGTTCTCAACCTTTCTTCACCAAGGACTACCTTTAAATACTTTTTGTGGCCACAGACTATGGCCACAGACCCCAAGACTTAACCCTAGTGTCGGGTCCATTCGGTTTTACCAGAACGCCCTGACAGCGATTCAATGGCTGTTAGCGATGGTGCTCCATTCCAGCTGATTGTCCGATGCATTTCGATCCTTCCTGCCACATTAATGAGAGCCGCATCTTGGCAGCAGTTTAGAAGCAATGCGGTTTGCTTCCTACATTGATTATCGACAATTCAGAACTGTAGTCAGCTGTTGAGAGGCGGTGGTTAGCAATTGCATCAGCTGCAGGGCAGTTCCAGGGAATGATTATGTTTTGTTAACCTCTGTTGGGGAAGGAGGAGAGGCTGGGATGGAAGGGGGAGGAATTGATTGGATCATTTAGGTATGGGGTGGAGGTGCCGTGTAATTAATGGGTAGTGGTGTTATTATGTGTTAATTGGGGAGGGCATAAAACAGCATTGGGAGGTTGCTCTCAATGCTGACTTTGAACATATCCTTGTTACTGTTACTACTGATCATGATTGGAAACCCTGCATTAAACCTTATTATCGTTTTTTTAAAATTACATTTATATGCCATTCTTCTCCGAAGACTCAGGGCTTACAATTTGGGGATACAACCCAATGTGCTCAGCAATAGCCTTCATTCCATTGTATATGCCTGCTTATTACTAAGCGGCAATTTTACAAAGTCAGCTTATTGCCCCCAACAATCTTGGGTCCTCAATTTACCTACCCAGAGGATGGAAGGCTGAGTCAACCTTGAGCCTGGTGGCATTCGAGCCTGCAGTAATTGCAGGCAGCTGGAACAAGTGCTAGGCATTTAACAGCCTGCACCACCAAGGCTTGTGAGAAATGTGGTTTATGGAAAAAGGTATCCAGTGCCTGATAGGCTGTGACAGAAAGTCAGCATTCCCCTAACTTTTACTTTTCTTGTATCTTCTGGAATTGCTGAGTGAGGCTGAGTGTTGGGATTATGGCAGAGGAACGGAGCCTAGTTTGTCAGTAGGAGAAGATATGGAAGTAGCTGAGGAAGCAAGAGAGGAAGTAAAGGACAATTGGAGAAGGAGGAAAACAATGAAGAGCAGTTAATACCAATCCCTGTTCCATTAGTGGTGCGGTCTAAAACATCTAGAAGTATGAAGGAGGTTAGGTTGCGAACCCAGAAAGGAGGGGGATGAAAACCTGAAGAGGATAAACACTACCCCTAAGTGGCAAGTGAAAAGGTGGCCTGGAATGGAGGACAGCCAATGGGCAACACCTGGGAGTGAGACATTGGATATGTTGAGGATGCAATTTGGTGATATAACACTAAGGGATCCACCTAATAAAGAGGCAGTACGTCCCAAATATGGGTACATTTTAGGTAGTGACCTGTTGTACAGTTCCAGTCCCATGGGAACACATGATAGAGACACTGGAAGGGGTGTGGAACGTTCATCGTCAAGGTATAAACAAGGTAGCTGGGACATGCCTCAGGATGAAAGACAGCAAAGGAAGGGTAGGTTGTCTGATATGCATAACTGAGAACTGGAACATTCATCCAGAAATAGGTGGCAGCACCCATATACTGCTTTTTGGGGATTAGAACAAAATGAGAGACAACTGATACCACCTTGAGTAGGCCGTTTTCAGGAGATGCTACCCTTTGAATATAATGTTTGATGGAAAGGCTAACAGAGTAGCTGTATTTTTGAGCCAGATAATTAACCATTTCGATTTGTATGGACAATGTTATCCATCACATTGGTCGATGGTTGCTGTCATGAATGTATTGGAGGGGAGGATGATTGGGCAGTGGATTTGCATCGGCAAAGATCACATGAATTAAGTGATTTTCTAGCAGCTCTAAGAGTGCAATTTGGGATAGATCTACAGAACAACAGGCAGAGGATGATTTGTGCGGTAATAAAACAACATGGTAGACCAGCTTGTGGTATGTGCTGGGAAAACCCTCTTGACCTGAACGGTTGCTGATCCATATATTTAGAGATGGACTAGACCACAACTTAAGTCAGGCCTGTTTGTATAGAGGTATACCAAAATCCATACATGAATGGTACCAGAGTGCTACAGAGCTGGATGCTGGTCTATGAAGACTAAACAAAAAGGAAATGTCCTCTGTACTGCATAAACCTGGAGAAAAAGCAATTAGGTCAGAGCCAAGAGGATTACCTCCCTTCCAAAGTTGGGGAGGTAAAGGAACTTTCCAGTGCTTTCGTTGCAACCAATCGGGACATCAAGCCATGAATTGTCCAATACCACCATTGTCAGTACCACGATATCTCAGGATTTGCTCTTCAATAAACGTAACTCAAAATAAAAGATTGGGTTAATTCCAGAACGGTCAAGAAGATTAGTGACCCAGGTACCAAGTGGGGATTTGGAAGAAAGAACAGAATGTCCAGTGGCTGAGAGGATGGATTATGAGGCAGAAGATGCTGTTGCTGATGATCCAATGGTAAATATGCCTATTCATCCATTCATAATTCCTGTCATACTGTGGAATATGCTTAACTAATCAAGGGACTGAGTTGGGGCACTGGTTGATTCTGGGTATACCTCAGTTGCAACTCAATAGTACACAAATTGGGATTATGGGTGATACAATTGAATAATCCTATTAGTTTGAACAGGTGGATGGGTCTTTATTGGGTAGGGTGCCAGCACATCAAACAAAATATATTAAATGGTGATGGGGAGCATTGGGAGTGGATATCATTTGTGGTGGTGTCCCATATGACTGAGGCTTTGATATTGGACCTGGCATGGTTGGATAAATGGCAGCCAACTATTAGATGGGAAGGGGTTTTCAGAAAATCCACTAGCTGTGGGACCATCTCCACTGCCATCACCGAACAAACAGGCCAAAGGTTTTGCCAAGATGCTTATGAC
>CM019149.1:256467596-256487172 GCA_009733165.1 Naja naja | reverse complement strand
CGGGTAGTGATGTGCAATCTTCTATTTGCAAAAATGGTTGTTGGTACCTTGACAGGTTTTGGGATGGTTCCTGTCGTGTTAGCTCATTACACATGGGGTTGATTCTCTTGCTGATTACCATCACTATTTCCCCCTTCCCCCCTAGAAGAGGCTGAGGGCATGGGATCCAGGGAAGAGCAAGGGCAATGCTCCAGAGGCAGTCTGGACTGTAATTGGTCTATGTGCCTACTCCACAAGACACCATCCTGAGTTTGAACCCTGTAAGACCTGGGGCCTGTGACCTGGGTTATCTCAGCAGGAATCCATAGTGGTTCACCCACAAGGTTCTTAGCATAAACAGAATCACCCACAGTGAATGTGCACATTTTGCTGGTGGAATCTAGAGGTGCATTGGGTGCGTAAGTGGGGTGAAGGCAGTCTAGGGTAGACCTGAGTTTTCTCCCCATCAAAAGCTCTGCAGAAGTTAAGTTAGTAGATGGACTAGGAGTGATGTGTTGAATACTGAGTAGTTTTTCAACTTTCTCAGTGATGTCTCCTGGACCCAATTGTTGGAGTTTCTCCTTGGTAAAACGTACCATGCGTTCAGCCTGGCTGAAGGATGCCCAGGGGCAGTAAGGGCGTGTCTGATACCCCACTGCACTAAATATGATTCAAAAAGATTAGCAGTAAATTGAGGACCATTGTCAGAAACAAGCACATCAGGTGACCCATGAGTTACAAAAAGTTTCTTAAGTTGTTTGATAACAGCGTCTACAGTGGTGGAAACCATGGGAATAACCTCTAACCATCTGGAGTATGCATCAACTACAATAAGGAAAGTGTGCCCTCTGGTAGGACCAGCAAAATCAATGTGAATCCTGGACCATGGACCCCTAGGACATTCCCATTCTTGTTTGGGGCGAGGGTGGAGCAGGCCTTACTTGCTGACAGTTTGGGCAGGATGCAACCCAGGTTTCAACCATTTTGTCTATACCAGGCCACCATACGTAACTCCTGGCCAATCCCTTCATTCTGACAATACCCGGATGACCCTCATGTAACATTTCCAAAACCTCTTTCTGCAATTTTGCAGGAATAACCACCCTGTTACCCCACAAAATACATCCTCTCAAGACAGATAATTCAGTTTGTCTGGATTTAAAAGGTTGGGAAGCTTGAGGTAGATCATGTAGTGGCCAACCCTTTTAATCCAGCCTACAATAGGAGCCAATGAAGTGTCTTTGGCAGTTTCTCTAGCAATTTCAGCAGCATGAACTGGAAGTTTGGCAACAGTTTCGAGAAAGAAGGTGTAAGTTTCAGGAGCAGGGTCCTCAGTGTGCAAAGGAAGTGGGCAGCGACTCAAAGCATCAGTGTGCCCAATGTCTTTTCCCGGTCTGTGAATGGGTTTATATGAATAAGCAGCAAGAAATTCAGTCCATCTCAGCATTCTTGGTGTCAGGATGGTGGGCGTTGGTCTGTCCCCTGCCACAATGCCTAAAAGAGGTTTGTGATCTGTAACAATGGTGAACCTTCTCCCATATACGTACTCATGGAACTTCTTGACTGCTGCCACGATAGCCAACGCTTCCTTGTCCAGTTCACTGTAGTTTCTCTCTGCTTTGGTCAAAGTGTGAGAGTAAAATGCAATAGGGGCTTCCCTTCCACTGGGAAGTATGTGAATCAACACCCCCCCACTCCAAAAGGGGATGCATCACAAGTCAATACTACAGGTAAATTCTCAGAAAACTGTATCAGGACACAATCAGATGTGATTTGTCTCTTGATGTTGTCAAATGCAGCTTCTTCTTTTGTGCCCCAGACCCATGCAGATTTTTTATCCAGTAATCTGTGTAAGGGTTCTGCAGTGGTTGCTTTCTTAGGTAGAAACATATGATAGAAATTAATAAGTCCCAGGAATGCTTGTAAATCAGTTTTGCATCTAGGCCTGGGGGCTTCTTTGATTGCCTGAACTTTGGCTTATGTGGGGTGGATGCCATGTTTATCAATCATATAACCCAAGAATTCTACTTTGTCAGTTCTTAGTGTGCATTTCTCTTTTTTGACTTTTAACCCCGCTTTTTTGAACCTGGTTAGAACTTCTCTGAGTCTCTTGTGTAACTGAGTGTCATTTTCAGCAGAGATTAAAACGTCATCAAAATAAGGCACCACCACAGGCAACCCTTGTAGCATCCTTTCCATGAGGCTTTGAAAGATGCCTGGCGCCACACTTACTCCGAATTGTAACCTCTTGCATTTGAATGCACCCGATGGGTTACAATGGTTGGGCTTTGCAGTTAGATCATCTACTGTTATCTGCTGGTATGCTTGGGCCAGGTCCAATTGGCGAAGACTGTGCCCCGCCAGAGAATGTAATAAATGATGAACCACTGGAACCGGATATGCTCTGCTGTAGCGCATGGTTCAATGTCCCTGCAATCCCCGCAGATTCTCACGGAACCATCAGCCTTGACTGGCGTGACTATGGGTGTTTCCCACCTGGAGTGGTCTGTGGGCTGCAGCACCCCTTGGGCTATAAGTTTATCTAATTGTTCATCAATTTTTTCCTTCAATGCAAAGGGTACCCTTCTGGGTTTTAATCTGATTGGTTGTACCTTGGGATCTAGGTTAAATGTGATAGGGGTTCCCAAGTACTTGCCTAATCTGTCGCTGACCACCTCTGGAAACTCAGACTTCAAGGACTCTTCCCACTCAGTGTTGCTTACATGATTGATGCCAGTCACTTCGATGCCCAGCGGGTTGAACCATTCTAGCCCCAGCAAACTTGGGCGATCTTTATCCACAGTGGTCAGGGGTAGGCGTTTGATGTGACCTTTGAACTTCACATTGAATTCTCTTGTTCCAACTACTGGAATCTTGTTCCCTTGGTAGTCTTTAAGAGTTAATGCCTGCTTCTTGAAGTGAGTCTTCTGAATGTCTGGTATCAGTCTCTGAATAGTGTCCCATGACACCGTGGATAAGTATGAACCTGAGTCCACTTCCATTTGGCAAGGCCTTCCTTCAATGAATACCTTGACATGCATTTTCCTGTTATTTAAAGGGGAAGAATGACCAATAGTTACTGTTTGATGAGTTTCATTCCTTCCATTTGCTTCTGTGTTGCGCCCCATTTTCTCACTGGTGTTGTTTGGCTTGACTTCTCTGTCTTTGTTGTTTGTAGCAAACTTCCTTCTGTTAGGTGGAGTTCTGGATGATTTGCAGACTCTTGCAAGGTGCCCTCTTTTGTCACATCGGAGGCAAATGGTGTCCAGAAACTTGCATTCAGTGTGGGGGTGGTTTCCCCCACAACCTATGCAGTGGAAATCACGCCTCTTCCTTCTCAGGTCATTTCTTTTCTGCTCCATTCTGAGTCTGTTGATTTCTTCTTCTTCTCCACTGTATTCTGATTCAGATTCAAGTTCATCAAAATGAGTTGTAGTGGTCTTTTCCCCATCTAAATGGCCCGTAGTCTTGTTCATCTTTCTCATGGCTGCTGCTGAGGATTTGGTGGCTTCTGCTGAAGATGCTTCCTCTATGGCTTCTTTCAGCGTGATCTTGGGTTTCATCAGTAATTTGCTCTGCAAAACCTTGTCTTTAAGGCCCAAAACAAAACGATCGCACATGGCCTCCTCTAAGCTGTTGAATTCGCACGCACCTCCAATGTCTCTTAAACTTGCCACGAAGTCATTTATGCTTTCGTCTTCCCCCTGATCGCGGCGATAAAAGTCATGTCTCTTAATGAGGCACGATACTTGGGGTGCGTAGTGTGCCCTTAAAAGCCTCTCTAGATCAGGCCATGCTATTACCTTCATGTCTGCTGCGCCCGCTAATGCCTTCGCCATCTTGAAAACTGCCGGACCACAATACGTGAGAAAAACTGCCCGATTCTGCTGCTCAGAAATGGTGGCAAGATCGCTTCCTTCCAAAAACATCTGAAACCGATCTGCATACGACTCCCAGTCTTCATTCTTCGGGTCAAATGGGGCTGGGGGGGTGTTCAGCGCAGCCATCTCTCTCTTCTCTGTTCTGCATTGCCTTCTCTTCAGGGAAATCCCACCTTCGTCGCCAGTGTTAAGTTCGCATAAAGAAGCAGGGCGTGGAGTGCTTCAACTCAAAGTTTATTGTGACTTCAGCTCAGAACAGACCCGACTGGCTTAGCCGCGGCAGCTATTTATAGCTGGCTGCCGCGGCTGCCAGCCAATCAGAGTGCAGGGTTTTCCCGCACTTTTACAACCAATGAATTCAAACACTTTACAACAATACCCAGTCATTTTAAACTCTGCATACATAACAGAAGTTAAAACAGAAGTATTATTATAATGTCTGTAGCAGACACTATAATAATACTTTTCCCCAACAGCAGAAGAAATGTTTGAAATAAAGGCTCAGAAGGTACTTACTTACTGGCAAACATCTATTATGACATCTGGCCCACATATTCCCAACTGCAACTGCTAAAAATTAAGCCTTATTTTTGTTCCTTCTTAGGTTCCCACAGGCACAGATTTCCTGCTCATGGTGCTTTGCAGACCCAATTCAAAGCCTTTTCCATTATCCATATCACTATAATTCTAGCCATTTTCCTATGCTGGAAAATTTCCTGTTGGAAGCAGCTTGACAGGCAACCAGCAGATGAAGGTATCTTCTGAAGGGGGATGAAAAACCTTAACTGGAAGTTTTCTTACTTTTAATAAATACTACTAAACTGATCCAGGGCTATTGTAAGATAACTTACACCAGTGATTTGCATACCTCAGTAAATATGAAAAGAACAGGAAGCATATTTTCTTTCACAATTGGTTGCCTTAGAGCAACATCTTGCTATACAACTTTCCCAAGGCACAGAAGCTATACTTGGGCAAAATAATTGGCAATTTGATCCTTGTCATTTTCAAAAATCTGCTCAGTACTGTTTAATAAGGGCTTTGTAAGTTGGAATAGCAAATAGGAATATTGTGCCATTTTGATAATGTGATCCAACTAAGATTTCCCCCTCAGCTGCTCTCAGGTTTTTTTGTTTTCTTTCTTGAAATATCCTTTACTGAAAATGATATGAGGGAATCTACATTAAAAAGAACAATGGATTAATGTAGTCCAGTAAAATAGAACTCTTCTACCATCACATTGGTGGTTATTGTTATTATTTACATAAGAATAATTTGTGTACATATAGCTTCCAAGCACATGCTACCTTATTGAATGGTATTGACTTGTCTGATCACTAAATAGAATTATTTTTCCTGATGTTTCAAGTAAAAAATATATTAATATTATAATTATAGAAGCAAATGAGGGAAATGTAATGAATTTCATTTTCAAGTAAGTAGCTATATTGATTTTTTTCCAAACATTTCTAGACTGATGATGCCAAATGAAAATATGCAATAAACATTTGAGAGGGCCCCAGAAGAAAAGCAGATTTACATTCTTTTGAGCAATGATTTTTGTTAAGTGTATAAACTTCATGATGTATACTGCTAAAAGGGTTTGGCCAAATATATGTCCATTGCTGGAGAAAAGTGATTTAAAGAGTCATTTATTTTCATTTTCTCTATCAAATGTTTCCCCTTTATTTTCAGATTAATTGCTGTTCCTCCATATGTATTTGTTTACTAAAACTGTAAAGATATAATTGACTCAATTTGCATATTGAGCTAAAGAAAGAATGTGCAAATCCCAGCAGCTTGTAGGTCACAACAGACTTAGCATGATATGTAAAGAATACATTCAGAAAGTAGGTGGAGCCAAGTCTCATTCCGAAGGAGAACTTCAATTATGAAGGTTTAAAGTACCCATTTTCCTTTTTCACTTAGGCAAAGAATGCCAGACCCTTCCTTTCCCCACATTTACTACCACTTCAAGTTTGATGTATGATGCCTAGGATGGAACAACAGCTTATTTATTTATTTATTTTTATTTATTTTATTTTATTTATTTGTCAAGCAAGTATTAGATAACAGGTATAAGTATAAGCATGGTTATGAATACATGAAATGGATCCGAATAAAAAAGAAACAATAGGACAGGGATGGTAGGCACATTGATGCATTTATGCAGGCCCCCTACAGACCTCTTAGGAAAGGGGTGAGATCAATAGTAGACAGTCTAAGGTTAAAGTTTTTGGGGTTTGGGGAAGAAACCACAAAATCAGGTAGAGTAGTCCAGACATTGACCACTTTGTTGCTAAAGTTGTATTTCCTGCAATCAAATTTGGTGCGGTTTACCTTGAGTTTGTATCTATTGTGTGCTCTTGTATTGTTGTGGTTGAAGCTGAAGTATTCATTGACAGGTAGGACATTGCAGTAGATAATTTTATGTACTATAATTAGATCGGACTGAAGGGGGCATAGTTCTAGGTTGTCTAGGTCTAAAATTTCAAGTCTGGTGGCATAAGGTATTCTCCTATGAGTAGAGGAGTGTAGAACTCTTCTTGTGAAATATTTCTGGACTTTCTTGACTGCATTAATATCCATTATATAACGCAGATTCCAGACTGATGAGCTGTATTCAAGTATTGGTCTAGCAAATGTTTTGTATGCTCTGTTAGTAGTGTGATATTACCAGAGAAAAAGCTACGCAGGATTAGGTTAACAACTCTTAATGCCTTTTTAGCTATGTAGTTACAGTGGGTTCTAGCACTTAGATCATTAGAGATGAGTACTCCAAGGTCCTTGACATAGTTGGGGTCATCAACAAGGCCTTGATTATTCAGCTTGTATTTTAGTTTCTGATTTTTTTTGCCGATATGTAAGACAGAGCATTTGTTTGTTGAGATTTGAAGTTGCCATTTGTTTGACCATTCTGACACATAGTTGAGGTCATTTTGAAGGGCAGCAGTATTGTCAGTGGTGTTGAATAGCTTTACATCCTCAGCAAAGAGAACGCAGTTGCTGTTAATATGATCACAGAGGTCATTTATGTAAAGTATAAAGAGAGTTAGTCCTAGAACACTGCCTTGGGGGACACCACTGTTGACAGGTACAGGATTTGATAGTGTGCTCTCTATTTTGACCATTTGTTGCCTGTTTGAGAGGAATGCATCTATCCAGTTATGCAGGTGTCCGGAGATGCCATAAGATTTTAGTTTTAGGAGTAGCTTGTCATGTACCACTGAATCAAAGGCTTTATAGAAGTCTACGTAAATAGCGTCAATTGCTTTGCCCTGATCAAGTTGTGTAGTCCATATGTTTTTGCAGTGTAGGAGTTGCAGATTACAGGATAATTTTTTTCTGAAATCAAATTGTTTGTTAGAGAGTAGGTTGTTTGTCTCTAAGTGGAGGATAATGGATTGGTTAATAGTTGATTCCATGACTTTACAGGTGACACAACATAAAGATATTGGTCTGTAATTTTCAACTAGGCTGGGGTCTCCCTTTTTGAAGATGGGGATGACCGTGGCTAGTGACCATAGGTTTGACAAGGAGCTGGTCCTGAAAGATTTTTCAAAGATTATGCTTAGAGGTTCTGCTATGGCAGTGGATAGGTTTTTTAAGAAGTAGGCACATATTCCATCCGGTCCAATAGATAGAGATGGTTTTAGATTGCGTAGTACTTTTTCAACATTATCTTCTGTAAAATCGATATGTATTAGATCATTGTAGTTGTCTGTGGTTCGACTAGGAAATATTGGGCATGATCCATTGCTGTTTACAAAGACTGAGCCAAAGAATGTGTTAAAGAGGTTGGCTTTAATGGTGTCATTGTTACAGTCTTTACCGTTAGGTCCGTTCAGGGGTGGGATGAGTCTTTTAGTTTGTTGTTTACAAAATTGTAGAAAGCGTAGGTGGAATTAGTGCGTAGAAGGTTTTCCTCTTGCTTAATGTGATAATTGGTGCATTCAGTCTTTATCTGGTGGAATAAATTTTTGTATCAGCTTTTGAAGTTGGCAATGTGACCAGACTTGTTTTTCCACCAAAGGGATTTCTTTTTGGATTGGAGCTTCCTTATTGATATGGGTAATTTTTATTTTTATTTTTGGTTTGGGGAGTTGTTATTGGTACATATAGTTTGGTGACTCTTTTGACTTCAAGTAAAATATGTTGTAATGATCTTTGACAGAATTGCATCCAGTGAATAGAAGTTGCCAATCAAGAGATGAGAGATTGTTGATTATAAGATCATAGTTGCCTTTTGAAGTTATAATTAATAACTTATAATTTGAAGTTATAAGGTATCCTGTTGTTATGATGATTTTTGTGAGGACGTATGTTGAGACAAAAGTCAATCATGCTGTGGTCACTGTTGGAAAAGGATTCTTTTATTTGTGTACCATAAATTGAATTCAAACTGTTGCAGAAGATGAGATCAAGGCAGTTAAGTCTAGTGTTGTTGGTTACTAGTTGTTCCAGTCCTAGATTTGTTACAGCATTGTAGAAGGTTGTATGTATGGGTTCAGTTATACATTCATTTAGGGTCCAATTAATATGAGGTAGATTGAAGTCACCAAGAAAGATAAAAGTGTGTGGGCAAGAGTTTGCCCATGTTAGTAGTGAATTTAACTTGTTTACATGTTTGATGTCATAATCAGGGGCTCTGTAACATAGTAAGAATTGAAATATGATATTTAAGGACAGTTCACAGATGATGGTCTCAGGAAGAGCAAGCTCCTGGGTAACTTGGATGTTTTTTAGATGTATGGACTTTTTATAGAAGATAGCAACACCACCTCCTCTACGGATTTCATGATATGATCGGTAAACATGATAGTCTTTTACTGTGATAATGGAGTCAGGGAGAGATGCGTTGAGACATGTTTCACAGACAAATATGGTGTCGAATTTAGCCATATTTAGTAAGAGGAGAAATTCAGGTATTTTATTTACGAGGCTTCTTGCATAGAGTAGCTTGCATTTAAGGCCAGTTGTAGTTGGAACTGAGGTAGTTAGGGGCGTACATGCCTAGTTTTGGGTGATGGTGGATTGGATGATGTAGGGTTGGATGCTGAGTTGTGGGTTGTATGACTTACTTTTAATACAATCAGCACAGTAGTCAATGTTTAGGTCCTTCTCTCCATTGTCTAGACATTTTTTGAGCTCTCTGTGGAGTTCACGGGAGCAGATTCTTTGCAGTATGGATAAGTCTGGTCTTGAGTGAAGCTTGTTATGGGTGGGATTGGTTTTAGCAATGGCGTTTATTGTATGAATGAATATACGTTTGCTGGACTCATTTTTGCAAACAACTCTACAACTTCATCTAAGCAAGTTCATCTAAGCAAACTTACTGTGCTTGAGAACTGTGACCAAGGGATTCCTGATTAGTTTAAAATCCAAGCCTCTCAAGAGAAGGGGGAGAAAGGTATTTCCCTGGACTTGGTGAACTGGTTCTCCTTATGGTGGGTGTGAAACTCTTTTCCGTGGGGCAAAGCAGAAAGAGATGTAGCTGGTAGAAGTGAAAGAATGCAAATAATGAGAGCAGAAAAAAGGAAGAAGGGGACTTTATGGAAAGATGTAGGCAAGATATAAGCTGAAAACACATGGTCTTCAGGAAATGTAGAAAACAAAGTAATGTTCAACTGGTTGGAAAAGTAAGCTAGGAGGAAATTTTTCATCTTGACATTAAATTGAAAGTTCTAGGTCAGGGTGTGTACTGATTACTTTGTTTTCAGGTTTGCTAGTCTGCTTATGCTTATATATTCCATCAAGCTATTTGAGCTGCACCTTCCTCTCATTGTTTTATTCTGTGAGAAACTGATGTTTGAGATGCCATTTGTATTTTATCAGTGCTAAATACCTTATTCTGTCCAATTTGTAATTGGGCATTTGGCTACACAAGTTTAAAAAAACTTTTTTTAGTTCTTTAAAAATTATATTGTTGTAAATCTCAATACATTGCATTGTTTCAATATAACAATATTTGTAAATATTGACTGAAGATTGTTAATAGTTTCATGTTTAAATAGATTAGACTGTTGAGAATAAAAAGAAGAAAGAAATATTCATACTATATTAATTACAATTTAGGTTGTCAGTGTTAATGAGTGTAAGATTTTTTGGCATTTTCATCTAAAATTGAATAACATTTTTAAAAAGCTGGTGAAGATTGCATCAAAATATTTGTGTTTAAGTCTTAAACTAATTATTTAGTATTAAAGTCCCCATTACTTTGTGTATTGTTTTTATGCATGTTAATAAGAAAAAGAAAAGATGCTGTGCAAATTTCACAATAAATATTCAAAAATAAAGAAAAATATGCTTATTTCTAATAAATTTTGCTTATTTCTAATAAAGCTTAAACCATAAGAGTGCTTTTGTTCTAATCCCTTTGAAAGGAGACAGAACTACTATACTCTAGCCACATGCTCAAAACTATTAAGTGCCAAGAGGTTATGCTAAAGTAGGTTCTTACTGTGTTATTTTCATTCCAAGTTTATGGATGAATAAGCCTTATCTCTTTTACAAGCTTAAAGGACGAGAAAGAGCCTGGTCAAGGCATGTCTTTCCTCCAAGAAGATGGTGATGACAAGTGGAAATTACTATATGACTCATAACCCAAAGCTGTGCCATATACCTGAACAGAAAGGAGATGAGGTCAAAGACCATGTCCAAAAGGATTAGGACTTGCCCAGCTGCAATAGCCTCATTCCCTATACTTCCTTAATTCTCTTAAAAAAAAGAAAAGAATGCACAACAGAAGAAAAATATTTTCTTTCTGTTTGAACACTCTGAATCTGCGGAAGAGAAGATGTAATTTTATGGATCTATGGCATGTTTAACCATAGAACCATTGACTAGAGCAAATTTGGCTGGGGTTTCACAAACTGCAAAGCCAGACTTGAATTAGCTATGGTACTATGCAAATATCTATGGAAGAACATTTTGTATCTGGAATATATGAATGTGCTTTGGCACCTGTTGTTATTTGAGAATGGTCAAACTAAACATATGTGTCAGAAGAAACATAAACCAAATATAGAGCAAATTGGTTACTTCAGAAATAAGTGATGTAAAATAAGAGGGTCAAGAATGAACAGGTGCTGAATGAATGTGGATTGAATACAAAGTGAATTAACACATTAAATATACTGAGGTTGCTTAATCACAAAAAGAGAACAAATGTAGATCAGGTTGTAAAACATGAAGTAAGAATGAGTGAGTAGGCTGGGTGCAAGGGGAAGAATAAAAACAAATGAGTTGGTTCAGATGATGAAAGTTTTCTCTTTTTCTGAAGATTGTAGTACAAAAGCAATATTTTGAAGGGTATAAGGAAGTGATAGAGTCAAAGATATTTGCAAGAAGAAAAGTTTAGAGAGCTGTAATCAGTGATGTTGCTGTACATTATTCAATTACACCATACATTTAATTTACTTTGCTTACTATTTCTTACTCCTTTTCTGCTTTGCATAGCACTATTTACTGCAAAAGGAACATTATCTTATTTCTTTTTAAGAATTGGAAACAAAAGCGTTTTCCCATGGCAAGGATTCTTAATTCCATTTTAATTAATTCCAAACTCTTATTTCAAATTTATTTGGACTCAGTCCATTTGTAACTTTCTAAATTCAAAGTTTTAATCACCTTTTGCTGTTTATTCCAGAAAAAAAACCTTAATTTCTTAAACTTGTATTTAAAACTCTTTTTGCTAAGGATTGAAGAAAACTTACTTGATGCTGTAAAACTTGTTGATTTCAAAGTTCCTAACAGCTAAAAGTAAGTTAACAAGCAATTTCTGAAAGTGATTAGAAAAGGAAATATGTGCACTCAGTGTCCTTTTAAAAGCATCAACCTTTTTTGGGCAGAAGTGCTATGCCTTCCTCTCTCAGAGCTCTAAACCCAGACAGAAGTCATTGTCTTGCAGATTCCTCAGAAAAACAATTGCTTGGAGCACTTGTGGCTAATCTCAAGTCCTCACTTTATCCAGAGAGGAATTACAAAGAGCCGATTTAGTTGCTGACCAACCACAGTTATTGAGTCTGCTTCTTGTGGAGCCATCTTCAGTTCACCATTTCTTCCCTGGAAATAGCTGCAAAAGGGAACATAAAAATATGCTTGTATGTATAAGCCCACATTACTGAATACCAACATTATTAACCTGCATTCTAACTTTTTCTGAGAACTAATATAAACAAGCATAGTAAAGGTCCTACAAATATTTCTGTGATATGGACGATTTAGAAATGAGCAATTTTCTGCAACAGAAGCTTTAATAATTTATATATTTAACAGTACTGAGGTGTTTCCATAGCAGCAACACTTTCATTAATACTGAATGTGAGAATAATGTGCCATAAAAATTGCCTACTGATAGCCTAATATGAATTTATGCTACCTTTTTAAATGGATAAGCAATAGGAAACTTGAACACATGCAGAAAATAACCACCATTTTAGATTGGTGTCCTATTAAGATAGGCAAGCCAGTATGCTAATCGGTTTAAACTAACTGCAAGCTCAACTATATACCATCCTTATTACTGGCAACATTTGTAATATATCTTAGAACCATATATGTTTGAATAACCATACTAAAGAGGGGACAGTGATATCAATTGTTTATAAAGCTAAGATCAATGTATCATTTAAAAAATCAATTATACACTTCAGGATTTCAAGCATGTGAGAGAATCTTTGGTTATTGTCTCGGCCAATTCCAAAATCCATAGTAGGATAATTTTTTTTCAGGCCAATCTATGATCATAAAATACTGTACATTATTACAGATACTCTGGAACTTTACATTAAACATACTGGCGACAACGAAAAAAGAGGGCAATGAGGACAAAGCTGGAATTGATAGCCAAGCCATAGGGTTATAATTAGACTGTGGAGGAAGCTGCAGATAGATCAAATAGAGTTTTTAGTTGCTATGCTAGAGAAACAAACAACCTTGTTTTTTTAAATGATAGTTTATTCAGAACTGAACCATTTCCTTTTAAAAGTTAAATATAGAGTTAGTTTTTTTTAATTGAAACTATATTGCTTTTATTTACAGCTGAAATTACTTTGAATAATAGCAATAGCAATGGCACTTAGACTTATATATCACTTTACAGTGCTTTTACAGCCTTCTCTAAGCAGTTTTACAGAGTCAGCATATTGCCCCCAACAATCTGGGTCTTCATTTCACTGACCTGGGAAGGATGGAAGGCTGAGTCAACCTTGAGCCTGGTGAGATTCGAACTGCCAAATTGCAGGCAGCCGGCAGTCAGCAGAAGTAGCTTGCAGTACTACATACTAACCACTGTGCCACTGCATCTAATGATTTACTACAGTGGTTCTCAACCTTTTCTTCACCAAGGACTACCTTTAAATACTTTTTGTGGCCACAGACTATGGCCACAGACCCCCAAGACTTAACCCTAGTGTCGGGTCCATTCCGGTTTTACCAGAACATCCTGACAACGATTCAATGGCTGTTAGCGATGGTGCTCCATTCCAGCTGATTGTCCGATGCATTTCGATCCTTCCTGCCACATTAATGAGAGCCGGCATCTTGGCAGCAGTTTAGAAGCAATGCGGTTTGCTTCCTACATTGATTATCGACAATTCAGAACTGTAGTCAGCTGTTGAGAGGGGCGGTGGTTAGCAATTGCATCAGCCGCTGCAGGGCAGTTCCAGGGAATGATTATGTTTTGTTAACCTCTGTTGGGGAAAGAGGATACGAGGCTGGGATGGAAGGGGGAGGAATTGATTGGATCATTTAGGTATGGGGTGGAGGTGCCGTGTAATTAATGGGTAGTGGTGTTATTATGTGTTAATTGGGGAGGGCATAAAACAGCATTGGGAGGCGGTTGCTCTCAATGCTGACTTTGAACAGATCCTTGTTACTGCTACTACTGATCGTGATTGGAAACCCTGCATTAAACCTTATTATCGTTTTTTTAAAATTACATTTATATGCCATCTTCTCCCAAGACTCAGGGCTGCTTACAATTTTGGGGATACAACCCAATGTGCTCAGCAATAGCCTTCATTCCATTGTATATGCCTGCTTATTACTAAGCGGCAATTTTACAAAGTCAGCTTATTGCCCCAACAATCTTGGGTCCTCAATTTACCTACCCGAGAGGATGGAAGGCTGAGTCAACCTTGAGCCTGGTGGCATTCGAGCCTGCAGTAATTGCAGGCAGCTGGAACTTAAGTGCTAGGCATTTAACAGCCTGCACCACCAAGGCTTGTGAGAAATGTGGTTTATGGAAAAAGGTATCCAGTGCCTGATAGGCTGTGACAGAAAGTCAGCATTCCCCTAACTTTTACTTTTCTTGTATCTTCTGGAATTGCTGAGTGAGGCTTTCGAGTGTTGGGATTATGGCAGAGGGAACGGAGCCTAGTTTGTCAGTAGGAGAAGATATGGAAGTAGCTGAGGAAGCAAGAGAGGAAGCAAGTAAAGGACAATTGGAGAAGGAGGAAGAAAACAATGAAGAGCAGTTAATACCAATCCCTGTTCCATTAGTGGTGCGGTCTAAAACATCTAGAAGTATGAAGGAGGTTAGGTTAAGCGAACCCAGTAGAAAGGAGGGGGATGAAAAACCTGAAGAGGATAAACACTACCCCCCTAAGTGGCAAGTGAAAAGGTGGCCTGGAATGGAGGACAGCCAATGGGCAACACCTGGGAGTGAGACATTGGATATGTTGAGGATGCAATTTGGTGATATAACACTAAGGGATCCACCTAATAAAGAGGCAGTATGTCCAAAATATGGGTACATTTTAGGTAGTGACCTGTTGTACAGTTCCAGTCCCATGGGAACACATGATAGAGACACTGGAAGGGGTGTGGAACGTTCATCGTCAAGGTATAAACAAGGTAGCCGGGACATGCCTCAGGATGAAAGACAGCAAAGGAAGGGTAGGTTGTCTGATATGCATAACTGAGAACTGGAACATTCATCCAGAAATAGGTGGCAGCAGCACCCATATACTGCTTTTTGGGGATTAGAACAAAATGAGAGACAACTGATACCACCTTGGAGTAGGCCGTTTTCAGGGAGATGCTACCCCCTTTGAATATAATGTTTGATGGAAAGGCTAACAGAGTAGCTGTATTTTTGAGCCAGATAATTAACCATTTCAATTTGTATGGACAATGTTATCCATCACATTGGTCGATGGTTGCTGTCATGAATGTATTGGAGGGGGAGGCCGATGATTGGGCAGCGGATTTGCATCGGCAAAGATCACATGAATTAATTGATATTGAACTTTTTCTAGCAGCTCTAAGAGCACGATTGGAGGATAGATCTTCAGAACAACAGGCAGAGGATGATTTGTTGGTAATTAAACAACATGGTAGACCAGCTTGTGAGTATGTGCTGGGAAAGTACCCTCTTGACCTGAACGGTTGCTGATCCATATATTTAGAGATGGACACAAATTAAGTCAGGCCTGTTTGTATAGAGGTATACCAAAATCCATACATGAATGGTACCAGAGTGCTACAGAGCTGGATGCTGGTCTATGAAGACTAAATCCAAAAAAGGAAATGTCCTCTGTACTGCATAAACCTGGAGAAAAAGCAATTAGGTCAGAGCCAAGAGGATTACCTCCCTTCCAAAGTTGGGGAGGTAAAGGAACTTTCCAGTGCTTTCGTTGCAACCAATCGGGACATCAAGCCATGAATTGTCCAATACCACCATTGTCAGTACCACGTATATCTCAGGATTTGCCTTCAATAAATACACGTAACTCAAAATAAAAGATTGGGTTAATTCCAGAACGGTCAAGAAGATTAGTGACCCAGGTACCAAGTGGCGGGGATTTGGAAGAAAGAACAGAATGTCCAGTGGCTGAGAGGATGGATTATGAGGCAGAAGATGCTGTTGCTGATGATCCAATGGTAAATATGCCTATTCATCCATTCATAATTCCTGTCATACTGTGGAATATGCGAACTAATCAAGGGACTGAGTTGGGGGCACTGATTGATTCTGGGTGTACCTGGTGTCTTATAACTCAGGCAATGGTAAACAAATTGGGATTATGGGTGATACAGTTGAATATTCATATTAGGTCTGAACAGGTGGATGGGTCTTTATTGGGTGGGGTGCCGGCCACATCAAACAAAATATATTAAATGGTGATGGGGGAGCATTGGGAGTGGATATAATTTGTGGTGGTGTCCCATATGACTGAGGCTTTGATATTGGACCTGGCATGGTTGGATAAATGGCAACCAACTATTAGATGGGAAGGGGGTTTTCAGAAAATCCAACTAGCCATGGGACCATCTCCACCGCCACCACTGAACGAACAGCCCAAAGGTTTTGCCAAGATGCTTATGACTAATAATGAAAACACCTTGGAATGGCTTTATCCGTTGGAGTATCAAGATCTAGCAGAGGTGTTTAGTGAAGAAGGGACTGATTGTCTACCACCCCATAGATCAACAGATTGTGCTATTGAACTGGTTCCAGGGGCGCAGTTGCCTAAACCACATATGTATTCTATGACTCCTAAAGAAATGGAGGAAATGTGATTGTATATCGATAAGAATCTAAAAAGGGGGTTTATTACACCCGGAAGATCTCACATAGCTGCTCCTGTATTGTTCAGAGAGAAGGATGGAGGGCTACGTCTATATGTAGACTTTGATCTTAACGCAATATGTGTTGAACCATTATACCCATTACCATTAATAAAAGACTTATTGGCCACTTTATCCCAGGGATGCATATTTACCAAGCTCAATTTGTGAGAAATGTACTATCGTGTACATATCCATGAGGGGGATGAATGGAAAACTACTTTTAACTGTCCACTGGACAGTTATGGTTTCAACGTCATGCCATTTGGTTTGCAAGGAGCTCCAGCTATATTTATGCAGCTTATTATTGTATTTCACTGCTTGTGAGTAAGTGGTTTATGGAAAAAGGTATCCAGTGCCTGACAGGCTGTGACACCTAGATTTCTTCAAGCCTTCATGCCCATGCCCCCTTGATGACATTGCCCCCAGGGTCTGGACTACAGGTTGAGAACCACTGGTTTATTAGGTTAAAAAAAGATAAAACAGAACAAGGTAAAGTAGTTTTATGGAAGAAATGTCATCATCATCCATTCAGTCATGTCCAACATTCAGTATTCTCCATGCCTGACTGTCTTATACTACCTCTTTCAGATCTGCCACGGTCATCCCAGTATCATCCTTTATAGTGTCTACAGAGGTACCAGGGCTGCCCCTTCTTTTTTTTCTCCTCTGACCATTCCCAGCATGATTAACTTTCCTGCCCTTGGGAATCTAATGTAAAGTTCATTGTTTTGTTGCTTGTTTTAGGAGTCTGGTCATTTTTAATAGGCTATGCTTGGTTATTTCTAAATAAATAAATTACAAAGACACTGTAAATCAAGTTTATGGGAACTTTTCCATAATAGGAAGCTGGCAGAATATTTGTCTGAGCTTTGTTGGGAGCTAATTAAGAAGATCAGTAATAGTATGTGGCAGGGGCTTCCCACACTGAGAGGTGTACCTCTCTTGGGGATGTGAATAACCTTTTAGTTGTACATTGTTACAATAAATCCACCTTTGCCAGAGTCCTTGAATTGCTTTCATTGTTCATTTGTGTTCATTTTGGTGTTTGGACATTTTAGAGGGTGTATACCTTAAGATTACAAGAAAGGAAGTATGATGGCAAAAGTTTAGAAAATCCTGATGTAAGGTATATCAGATAAGCTTATTTCTCCTCCTCTCTATAATTCTTCTTCCTCTTTCTCTACAATCCTTTCTTTATAATTATGTCTGCTGCAGTAAATCAAAATAATTGATTAGATTTCCAAGATGATTGAACTGATAACATATTTTGCACAACCAATTTGCTTATAGGTTCGTAGCTTCACACTGCAGAAGTTGAAAAAGCAAAACAAGAAAGGCTTTGATTAATTTGTCATGTATAAACTGAGAGTCCTCAATTAGCTGAATTGCTAAGTCTGAGAATATAGTCCAGGGTTTTATTACAAAACATTGTGGAGCATAACTAAGAATTGTAATAACTGTTGTTTGGCTAACAATTGAATCTCCCAAACAGAACAAAAAGCAGCAGGTCTCTGACAATATCACTGCCTAAATATTGGCAAACGAAAGGATCACAGTACATTAAAAGGATGTTAAATATAGTGATCAGTTATTTCATGGTAGTTATTTTGAGATGGCAATTAATTCTTAGGCTAATGATTATGAATCACCTAATTGTAATGGGCCTTGATTCATTCTTTTCTCTACTAAAATAATGAAAGAATGCCATCCATTTCTACTTTGAAAATTCACAATTTGAAGATAGGCATACAAGGATAGATAAACCTACAGAAGTTTTAAGTGAATTCAGTGGACTGTTCAGTTACTAAAATACAGGCCTTTATTAGCAAACATTGCTGAAAATGCTTAGTGGATTTCCACTGGTACTTACAAATCTTGAGAGTTTATTAAAATCCCTGAAATACTTATACTATCATCTAATGCAGGTGTCTCCAATCTTCCTTTAAGTTGAAGGTCTTCAACTCCCAGAATTCCCAGCCAGCTTTTGCTGGTTAAATTCTGGGAATTGAAGTCCTCCAGGCTTAAAGTTGCCAAGGTTGGAGACCCCTGATCTAATGCACCATGCAGCCACTGAAATAGAGTCAGTATTTAGTATAGTCCCAATACTAGATAGTGCATACTAATTTCCAGTGGTCAGTATAGATCAGTTTTCCCCTTGCTTTCATTTCATGCATAATCTATACTGACTAGATACATTCAAGAACACATTAATTCCTGTCACATCTGAAAGTTCATCTGATATTTCTTCTATCTTGGACTCAATCTGTATTGCTTCCTCTGTGGTTAAAAGGCAGATAAAGGCTGCTTGGGAAGAAGGATGGACAGAAACACAAAGTTGGGAGATTGTCATCACCATTGTTAGAAGGAAGGAGCTCCAAACCCTTTCTCCAAAGCTATCCTACTTGGATTTGCATTTTAAATCAAATATCGGTAGAAGAGAATATTTGTAGCTCAGGTTGAGCTGTGGAGTCCTTGGTGCTCTCTGAGCTTGGTGGTTTTCTTGTAGTCATTTCATTAGCAGATTATGTAACATCATCAGAGCATCAAGGACCCCATATAATTTAAACATCATAAACATTCAGCACATAAACATTCAGTAATTTTCCTATCCATTTTTTTCTCTATTAAATACCTATTTTATTTTACCTAGCTAACTGGTTAGCTACCATTTCAGACAAAATAAACCAGATGAAGACGAGGCAATGAATAAAGAATTTACAACTAAAACATTGGCATTATTTCTCACTTTCTGTTTAGTTCTCAATTTATCTCACCTTCTCACTAACAGATGGGCAAAACTTTCCAAGAGAGACTGATATATTTGATAACATTCATTCCTTTCATAAACTCCTAGTGATATTTTAGCATAGTAAGACAGTTTATGAATAAGTTGCAAAACAATGCAAAATTTAAAACATGTTATATGGTGTAAATAGGCAAGTGAGGTAATTAGAAATGTGGTGATATTTTCCTGTGAAATGTGTTCCTGTATAAACAAAATTGGGTTCACATATGTATCATCTGATTCATTAATTAAACATAAGAGTCTTCAGACACTTTTTCCTGCCACTTTTATAAGCATCATGGCCAACAACTTTTATAGTTAGCTCAATAAACATTTCGATGACTGAATTCACATA
>CM019149.1:256441709-256466596 GCA_009733165.1 Naja naja | reverse complement strand
GTGAAATATGAACCAGCTACAAAGCATCTGAATTTTGATCACATGACCATGGGGGATGCTGCAATGGCTGTAAGTATGAAAAATGGTCGTAAGTTACTTTTTCAGTGGTTGTGTAATTTTGAATGATCAGTAAACGAACTGTTGTAAGTTGAGGACTACCTGTAAGTTGAGGACTACCTGTAATTTGCACAACAAGCAATCTTTACTGAATCACAGTTGAAGTAATATCAAAAGGTAAATTACATTAGAGAAATGGAGATAAATACAGATTTTTGTTTTCCCATCTTTCATTTCCATATATTTTGCAAAATTACAGTGTTGCCTGTTGATTTACATCTAGTATATTCAAATCTAGTCAAATGTGATTGGTGAGTATAATGAATAAAGTTGTGGTTTAGTCAGTAAATGATGATTAGGGCAATCCTTGGCTGAAAACAATATGTGAATTCAGTCATCAAATGTTTATTGAGCTAACTATAAAAGTTGTTGGCCATGATGCTTATAAAAGTGGCAGGAAAAAGTGTCTGAAGACTCTTATGTTTAATTAATGAATCAGATGATACATATGTGAACCCAATTTTGTTTATACAGGAACACATTTCACAGGAAAATATCACCACATTTCTAATTACCTCACTTGCCTATTTACACCATATAACATGTTTTAAATTTGACTGCATTGTTTTGCAACTTATTCATAAACTGTCTTACTATGCTAAAATATCACTAGGAGTTTATGAAAGGAATGAATGTTATCAAATATATCAGTCTCTCTTGGAAAGTTTTGCCCATCTGTTAGTGAGAAGGTGAGATAAATTGAGAACTAAACAGAAAGTGAGAAATAATGCCAATGTTTTAGTTGTAAATTCTTTATTCATTGCCTCGTCTTCATCTGGTTTATTTTGTCTGAAATGGTAGCTAACCAGTTAGCTAGGTAAAATAAAATAGGTATTTAATAGAGAAAAAAATGGATAGGAAAATTACTGAATGTTTATGTGCTGAATGTTTATGATGTTTAAATTATATGGGGTCCTTGATGCTCTGATGATGTTACATAATCTGCTAATGAAATGACTACAAGAAAACCACCAAGCTCAGAGAGCACCAAGGACTCCACAGCTCAACCTGAGCTACAAATATTCTCTTCTACCGATATTTGATTTAAAATGCAAATCCAAGTAGGATAGCTTTGGAGAAAGGGTTTGGAGCTCCTTCCTTCTAACAATGGTGATGACAATCTCCCAACTTTGTGTTTCTGTCCATCCTTCTTCCCAAGCAGCCTTTATCTGCCTTTTAACCACAGAGGAAGCAATACAGATTGAGTCCAAGATAGAAGAAATATCAGATGAACTTTCAGATGTGACAGGAATTAATGTGTTCTTGAATGTATCTAGTCAGTATAGATTATGCATGAAATGAAAGCAAGGGGAAAACTGATCTATACTGACCACTGGAAATTAGTATGCACTATCTAGTATTGGACTATACTAAATACTGACTCTATTTCAGTGGCTGCATGGTGCATTAGATCAGGGTCTCTTGGTAACTTTAAGCCTGGAGGACTTCAAGAATTCCCAACCAGCAAAGCTGGCTGGGAATTCTGGGAGTTGAAGACCTTCAGGCTTAAAGTTGCCAAGATTGGAGACACCTGCATTAGATGATAGTATAAGTATTTCAGGGATTTTAATAAACTCTCAAGATTTGTAAGTACCAGTGGAAATCCACTAAGCATTTTCAGCAATGTTTGCTAATAAAGGCCAGTATTTTAGTAACTGAACAGTCCACTGAATTCACTTAAAACTTCTGTAGGTTTATCTATCCTTGTATGCCTATCTTCAAATTGTGAATTTTCAAAGTAGAAATGGATGGCATTCTTTCATTATTTTAGTAGAGAAAAGAATGAATCAAGGCCCATTACAATTAGGTGATTCATAATCATTAGCCTAAGAATTAATTGCCATCTCAAAATAACTACCATGAAATAACTGATCACTATATTTAACATCCTTTTAATGTACTGTGATCCTTTCGTTGCCAATATTTAGGCAGTGATATTGTCAGAGACCTGCTGCTTTTTGTTCTGTTTGGGAGATTCAATTGTTAGCCAAACAACAGTTATTACGATTCTTAGTTATGCTCCACAATGTTTTGTAATAAAACCCTGGACTATATTCTCAGACTTAGCAATTCAGCTAATTGAGGACTCTCAGTTTATACATGACAAATTAATCAAAGCCTTTCTTGTTTTGCTTTTTCAACTTCTGCAGTGTGAAGCTACGGAACCTATAAGCTTAAATTGGTTGTGCAAAATATGTTATCAGTTCAATCATCTTGGAAATCTAATCAATTATTTTGATTTACTGCAGCAGACATAATTATAAAGAAAGGATTGTAGAGAAAGAGGAAGAAGAATTATAGAGAGGAGGAGAAATAAGCTTATCTGATATACCTTACATCAGGATTTTCTAAACTTTTTGCCATCATACTTCCCTTTCTTGTAATCTTAAGGTATACACCCTCCCCTAAAATGTCCAAACACCAAAATGAACACAAATGAACAATGAAAGCAATTCAAGGACTCTGGCAAAGGTGGATTTATTGTAACAATGTACAACTAAAAGGTTATTCACACATCCCCAAGAGAGGTACACCTCTCAGTGTGGGAAGCCCTGCCTTACATACTATTACTGATCTTCTTAATTAGCTCCCAACAAAGCTCAGACAAATATTCTGCCAGCTTCCTATTATGGAAAAGTTCCCATAAACTTGATTTACAGTGTCTTTGTAATTTATTTATTTAGAAATAACCAAGCATAGCCTATTAAAAATGACCAGACTCCTAAAACAAGCAACAAAACAATGAACTTTACATTAGATTCCCAAGGGCAGGAAAGTTAATCATGCTGGGAATGGTCAGAGGAGAAAAAAAAGAAGGGGCCGCCCTGGTACCTCTTGGCTAGACACTATAAAGGATGATACTGGGATGACCGTGGCAGATCTGAAAGAGGTAGTATAAGACAGACAGGCATGGAGAATACTGAATGTTGGACATGACTGAATGGATGATGATGACATTTCTTCCATAAAACTACTTTACCTTGTTCTGTTTTATCTTTTTTTAACCTAATAAACCAGTGGTTCTCAACCTGTAGTCCGCAGACCCTGGGGGCACAATGTCATCAAGGGGGCATGGGCATGAAGGCTTGAAGAAATATTATGATTTAAATCTAGGTGTCACAGCCTGTCAGGCACTGGATACCTTTTTCCATAAACCACGTTACTCACAAGCAGTGAAATACAATAATAAGCTGCATAAATATAGCTGGAGCTCCTTGCAAACCAAATGGCATGACGTTGAAACCATAACTGTCCAGTGGACAGTTAAAAGTAGTTTTCCATTCATCCCCCTCATGGATACGTACACGATAGTACATTTCTCACAAATTGAGCTTGGTAAATATGCATCCCTGGGATAAAGTGGCCAATAAGTCTTTTATTAATGGTAATGGGTATAATGGTTCAACACATATTGCGTTAAGATCCCGAAAGTCTACATATAGACGTAGCCCTCCATCCTTCTCTCTGAACAATACAGGAGCAGCTATGTGAGATCTTCCGGTGTAATAAACCCCTTTTAGATTCTTATCGATATACAATCACATTTCCTCCATTTCTTTAGGAGTCATAGAATACATATGTGGTTTAGGCAACTGCGCCCCTGGAACCAGTTCAATAGCACAATCTGTTGATCTATGGGGTGGTAGACAATCAGTCCCTTCTTCACTAAACACCTCTGCTAGATCTTGATACTCCAACGGATAAAGCCATTCCAAGGTGTTTTCATTATTAGTCATAAGCATCTTGGCAAAACCTTTGGCCTGTTTGTTCGGTGATGGCAGTGGAGATGGTCCCACAGCTAGTCGGATTTTCTGAAAACCCCTTCCCATCTAATAGTTGGCTGCCATTTATCCAACCATGCCAGGTCCAATATCAAAGCCTCAGTCATATGGGACACCACCACAAATGATATCTACTCCCAATGCTCCCCCATCACCATTTAATATATTTTGTTTGATGTGGCTGGCACCCTACCCAATAAAGACCCATCCACCTGTTCAAACCTAATAGGATTATTCAATTGTATCACCCATAATCCCAATTTGTGTACTATTGCCTGAGTTATACGACACCAGGTATACCCAGAATCAACCAGTGCCCCCAACTCAGTCCCTTGATTAGTTCGCATATTCCACAGTATGACAGGAATTATGAATGGATGAATAGGCATATTTACCATTGGATCATCAGCAACAGCATCTTCTGCCTCATAATCCATCCTCTCAGCCACTGGACATTCTGTTCTTTCTTCCAAATCCCCGCCACTTGGTGCCTGGGTCACTAATCTTCTTGACCGTTCTGGAATTAACCCAATCTTTTATTTTGAGTTACGGTATTTATTGAAGGCAAATCCTGAGATATATGGTACTGACAATGGTGGTATTGGACAATTCATGGCTTGATGTCCCAGTTGGTTGCAACGAAAGCACTGGAAAGTTCCTTTACCTCCCCAACTTTGGAAGGGAGGTAATCCTCTTGGCTCTAACCTAATTGCTTTTTCTCCAGGTTTATGCAGTACAGAGGACATTTCCTTTTTTGGATTTAGTCTTCATAGACCAGCATCCAGCTCTGTAGCACTCTGGTACCATTCATGTATGGATTTTGGTATACCTCTATACAAACAGGCCTGACTTAAGTTGTGGTCTAGTCCATCTCTAAATATATGGATCAGCAACCGCTTCAGGTCAAGAGGGTACTTTCCCAGCACATACTCACAAGCTGGTCTACCATGTTGTTTTATTACCGACAAATCATCCTCTGCCTGTTGTTCTGTAGATCTATCCCAAATTGCACTCTTAGAGCTGCTAGAAAAAGTCCAATATCACTTAATTCATGTGATCTTTGCCGATGCAAATCCACTGCCCAATCATCGGCCTCCCCCTCCAATACATTCATGACAGCAACCATCGACCAATGTGATGGATAACATTGTCCATACAAATCGAAATGGTTAATTATCTGGCTCAAAAATACAGCTACTCTGTTAGCCTTTCCATCAAACATTATATTCAAAGCGGGTAGCATCTCCTGAAAACGGCCTGCTCCAAGGTGGTATCGGTTGTCTCTCACTTTGTTCTAATCCCAACAAAGCAGTATATGGGCGCTGCTGCCTCCTATTTCCGGATGAATGTTCCAGTTGCCAGTTATGCATATCAGACAACCTACCCTCCCTTTGCTGTCTTTCATACTGAGGCATGTCCCGGCTACTTTGTTTATGCCTTGACGATGAACGCTCCACACCCCTTCCAGTGTCTCTATCATGTGTTCCCATGGGACTGGAACTGTACAACGGGTCTCTACCCAAAATGTACCCATGTTTTGGATGTACTGCCTCTTTACTTGATGGATCCCTTAGTGTTATATCACCAAATTGCATCCTTAACATATCCAATGTCTCACTCCCGGGTGCTGTCCAGTGGCTGTCCTCCATTCCAGGCCACCTTTTCACCTGCCTCTTAGGGGGGTAGTGTTTATCATCTTCAGGTTTTTTCATCCCCCTCCTTTCTACTGGATTCACTTAATCTAACCTCCTTCATACTCCTAGATGTTTTAGACCGCACCACTAATGGAGGAGGGATTGGCATTAACTGCTCTTTGTTGTTTTCTTCCTCCTTCTCCAATTGTCCTTTACTTGCTTTGTCTCTTCCTTGGCTACTTCCGTATCTTCTCCTACTGAGAAACTAGGCTCCGTTCCCTCTGCCATAATCCCAAAGCTCCAAAGCCTCACTCCGCAATTCCAGAAGATACAAGAAAAATAAACGTTAGGGGAATGCTGATGTTCTGTCACAGCCTGTCAGGCACTGGATACCTTTTCCCATAAACCACGTTACTCACAAGCCTTGGTGGTGCAGGCTGTTAAATGCCTAGCACTTGTTCCAGCTGCCTGCAATTACTGCAGGCTCAATGCCACCAGGCTCAAGGTTGACTCAGCCTTCCATCCTCTCGGGTAGGTAAATTGAGGACCCAAGATTGTTGGGGGCAATAAGCTGACTTTGTAAAATTGCCGCTTAGTAATAAGCAGGCATATACAATGGAATGAAGGCTATTGCTGAGCACATTGGGTTGTATCCCCAAAATTGTAAGCCGCCCTGAGTCTTCGGAGAAGAATGGCATATAAATGTAATTTAAAAAAAACGATAATAAGGTTTAATGCAGGGTTTCCAATCATGATCAGTAGTAACAGTAACAAGGATATGTTCAAAGTCAGCATTGAGAGCAACCGCCTCCCAATGCTGTTTTTATGCCCTCCCCCAATTAACACATAATAACACCACTACCCATTAATTACACCGGCGCACCTCCACCCCGTACCTAAATGATCCAATCAATTCCTCCCCCTTCCATCCCAGCCTCGTATCCTCTTTCCCCAACAGAGGTTAACAAAACATAATCATTCCCTGGAACTGCCCTGCAGCGGCTGATGCAATTGCTAACCACCGCCCTTCTCAACAGCTGACTACAGTTCTGAATTGCAGATAATCAATGTAGGAAGCAAACCGCATTGCTTCTAAACTGCTGCCAAGATGTCGGCTCTCATTAATGTGGCAGGAAGGATCGAAATGCATCGGACAATCAGCTGGAATGGAGCACCATCGCTAACAGCCATTGAATCGTTGTCAGGATGTTCTGGTAAAACCGAATGGACCCGCACTAGGGTTAAGTCTAGGGGTCTGTGGCCATAGTCTGTGGCCACAAAAGTATTTAAAGGTAGTCCTTGGTGAAGAAAAGGTTGAGAACCACTGTAGTAAATCATTAGATGCGGTGGCACAGTGGTTAGTATGTAGTACTGCAAGCTACTTCTGCTGACTGCGGCTGCCTGCAATTTGGCAGTTCAATCTCACCAGGCTCAAGGTTGACTCAGCCTTCCATCCTTCCCAGGTCAGTGAAATGAAGACCCAGATTGTTGGGGCAATATGCTGACTCTGTAAAACTGCTTAGAGAAGGCTGTAAAAGCACTGTAAAGTGATATATAAGTCTAAGTGCCATTGCTATTGCTATTATTCAAAGTAATTTCAGCTGTAAATAAAAGCAATATAGTTTCAATTTAAAAACTAACTCTATATTTAACTTTTAAAAGGAAATGGTTCAGTTCTGAATAAACTATCATTTAAAAAAACAAGGTTGTTTGTTTCTCTAGCATAGCAACTAAAAACTCTATTTGATCTATCTGCAGCTTCCTCCACAGTCTAATTATAACCCTATGGCTTGGCTATCAATTCCAGCTTTGTCCTCATTGCCCTCTTTTTTCGTTGTCGCCAGTATGTTTAATGTAAAGTTCCAGAGCATCTGCAATAATGTACAGTATTTTATGATCACAGATTGGCCTGAAAAAAATTATCCTACTATGGATTTTGAATTGGCCGAGACAATAACCAAAGATTCTCTCACATGCTTGAAATCCTGAAGTGTATAATTGATTTTTAAATGATACATTGATCTTAGCTTTATAAACAATTGATATCACTGTCCCCTTTAGTATGGTTATTCAAACATATATGGTTCTAAGATATATTACAAATGTTGCCAGTAATAAGGATGGTATATAGTTGAGCTTGCAGTTAGTTTAAACCGATTAGCATACTGGCTTGCCTATCTTAATAGGACACCAATCTAAAATGGTGGTTATTTTCTGCATGTGTTCAAGTTTCCTATTGCTTATCCATTTAAAAGGTAGCATAAATTCATATTAGGCTATCAGTAGGCAATTTTATGGCACATTATTCTCACATTCAGTATTAATGAAAGTGTTGCTGCTATGGAAACACAGAAAATATTTGTAGAAAATTGACCTTTACTATGCTTGTTTATATTAGTTCTCAGAAAAAGTTAGAATGCAGGTTAATAATGTTGGTATTCAGTAATGTGGGCTTATACATACAAGCATATTTTTATGTTCCTTTTGCAGCTATTTCCAGGGAAGAAATGGTGAACTGAAGATGGCTCCACAAGAAGCAGACTCAATAACTGTGGCTGGTCAGCAACTAAATCGGCTCTTTGTAATTCTCTCTGGATAAAGTGAGGACTTGAGATTAGCCACAAGTGCTCCAAGCAATTGTTTTCTGAGGAATCTGCAAGACAATGACTTCTGTCTGGGTTTAGAGCTCTGAGAGAGGAAGGTGTGAAGAGTTCCAGCAAAGCATGAAGAGTCAGACGCCGAGGAGTTCCAGCAAAAGACTTTATTAGTGACTACAGCTCTCGAATAGACCTGGCTTGCTACGAATTATAGCCTGCATAGCTTGTAGGCTGCTTAATAGCCTGCAGAGCTGCCAGCAATGTGCAGGGATTCTTCCCGCACTATTTAAACCAATACCATTTGACATTTTACAAGAACAGTTCAAATAAACCAATAACATTCAAACCTACATACATAACACCCCTCCCACTAGGTTCAGTCCATACCAAACCCCAACCTATCTAATGTATTCCTTTAAATAGGTGGGGCTCTTCGCAGCGTTGAGACCTTCGTGGTTCAGAAGCTTTAACGTTCTCACCCAGTGAGAGAGGAAATGTGTCTGCTGACATTTCCTGTTGGGACTTCCTGTGAAAGGAGACCCTGTTGAATTGTTAGAATCTGGTCTCTCTCCCAACCCATCTCCATTCCAATGTCAGCACCCAAGTCAGGTAGTGATGTGCAATCTTCCACTTCTAAGGATGGATCTTGGCTTTGTGACAGGGTTCGATGGTTCCTGCTAATGGCTCGCTACACATGGGGTTGATTCCTATTTGCTGATTTTCCTCCTGTTCCCCCCTTCCCCTAGAAGAAACATCAGGTGAGGGACCTAGAGGAAGACAGGGGCCATGTTCTTGAGGTACCCTGGATCTAAGTTGGTCAATGTGCCTGCTCCAGAGGAGGCCATCCTCTGTTTGTACCCTGTAAGAAAGGGCCCGTGATGTGAGTTATTTCAGCAGGAATCCACAAAGGTTCACCTATAAGGTTCTAGCATAGACAGAATCTCCCACACTAAAGAACGAACTTTGGAAGTGGAATCCAGTGGTGCGTTGGGTGCGTAAGGGATGATGAAGGCGGTCAAGGGAAGACCTAAGTTTCCTGCCCATCAATAACTCTGCTGGGGACAAGTTAGGTTGATGGGCTGATGTGTTGAACACTAAGAAGCTTTTCAAGCTTCTCAGTGATGTCCCCAGGACCCAGCTGCTGAAGCTTTTCTTTGGTAAAGCGCATTGCTGCAGCCTCCGGCCGTTGGTCAAGGGTGCCCAGGGGCAGTGAGGGCATGTCTGATACCCTGTTGGGCTAGAAAGGATTCAAAATGTTAGATGTGAATTGAGGGCCATTGTCAGAGACAAGGACATCTGGTAACCCATGGGTGACAAATAATTTTCTAGCTGCTTGATGACAGCCTCAGTTGTAGTGGATGTCATGGGAATTACCTCTAGCCATTTAGAGTATGCATCTACTATCACTAGAAAAGTGTGCCCTCTTGTAGGGCCTCCAAAATCAATGTGGATTCTAGACCATGGGCCCTAGGACATTCCCATTCCTGTGGGGGCATGAGGTGAGGCAGGTCTAACTACCTGGCAATTGGGACAAGATGCTACCCAGTTTTCAACCATTTTGTCAATACCTGGCCACCATACATAACTCCTGGCCAAACCTTTCATCCTTACAATCCCAGGATGACCTCATGTAACATTTCCAAAACCTCCCTTTGCAGTTTTTGTGGAATAACCCCCTGTTACCCCACAAAATACATCCTCTTATATACAGATAATTCAGTTTGCCTGGACTTAAAAGGTTGGGCAAGGTGAGGTAGATCTTGTAGAGGCCAACCTTTCTTAATCCAGCCCATAACAGGTGCCAACACAGCATCCTTGGCAGTTTCTTTGGCAATCTCAGCAGCATGGACTGGAAGCTTAGCAACGGTCTCCATGAAAAGGTGTGAGTTTCAAGTTCAAAGTCCTCTTTGTAAGGTAGAGCAACACTCAGTGCATCAGCATGTCCAATGTCCTTGCTGGCCTGTGAATCAGCTAGGAATAAGCTGCAAGAAATTCAGTCCACCTCAGCATTCTTGGTGACAGGATGTTAGGTGTGGTTTGTCTCCCCACAATGCCAAGTAAAGGTTTGTGATCTGTAACAATGGTGAATGACCTGCCATACAGATATTCATGAAATTTCTTTAACAGCTGCAACAACTGCTAGCTCCTTGTCCAATTGGCTATAATTCCTCTCTGCTTTGGACAGCGTAGGAGAGTAAAATGCAATTGGGGCCTCCCCACCACTGGGAAGCCTGTGACTCAAAACCCCCCTCCAAAGGGGATGCATCACAAGTCAGAACAACAGGTAAATTCTCAGAGAATTGAATCAACACAGCATCAGAAGTGATTAGTCTCTTAATACTGTTAAATGCTGACTGTTCCTTCCGCCCCCAGATCCAAACAGCATTCTTATCAAGTAAGCGATGTAAAGGCTCAGCAATGGATGCTTTGTGAGGTAGAAACATGTGGTAAAAATTAATAAGTCCAAGGAAGGCTTGCAAATCTGCCTTGCATCGAGGTTTAGGGGCTTCATTGATAGCTTTAACCTTGGCATCAGTAGGATGGATGCCCTGCTTGTCAATCATATACCCCAGGAACTCAACTCTGTCAGTTTTGAGTGTACATTTGTCTTCCTTGACTTTTAACCCCGCTTGAATCTGGTAAGGACTTCTCTGAGTCTTTCTTGAAGCTGAGTGTCATTTTCAGCAGAGATTAATACATCATCAAAATAAGGCACTACCCTGGCAGTCCTTGCAACATTCTTTCCATAAGGCTCTGAAAAATGCCAGGTGCCACGCTTACTCCAAATAGTCTTTTACATTTGAAGGCACCTCTATGGTCACAATTGTTTGTGCCTCTGCAGTGGCATCATCAACTGTTAATTGTTGATATGCCTGAGCCAAATCCAGTTTAGCAAATGCTTACCCTGCCAAGGGAATGGAGCAGATGATGCACAACTGGTACAGGATATCGCTCTGCTGCAGCATGGTTCAGTGTCCCCTTGTAGTCACCACAGATTCTCACTGACCCATCAGCCTTGACTGGTGTGACTATGGGTGTTTCCCATCTGGAGTGGTCAGTAGGCTCTAAAACCCCTTGAGCAATGAGTTTATCTAATTGTGCATCAATTTTTTCTTTTAAAGCAAATGGGACCCTCCTGGGCTTTAACAATTGGGGGCACCTTGGGGTCTAGGCTGAAAGCAATAGGGGTCCCCATATACTTGCCCAGTCCTTCGCTGAAGACCTCTGGAAACTCAGACTTCAAGGACTCTTCCCAGTCAGAACTGCTCACGTGATGGATGCCAGTCACCTCGATGCCAGTGGCTTGAACCACTCAAGTCCCAGCAAACTTGGGCATCCTTGTTCCACGATGGTCAGGGGCAAGCTTGGTGTGGCCTTTAAACTGCACGTTGAAATCTCTCGCTCCAACTACTGGAATCTTGTTCCCTTGGTAGTCTTTGAGAGTCAGTGCTTGCTTCTGGAAATGCTTTTTCTGAATTTTGGGAAAGAGTCTGTGGATGGTGTCCCATGACACCATGGATAAATAAGAGCCTGAGTCCACTTCCATTTGGCAAGGCCTTCCTTCAATAAACACCTTCACATGTACTTTTCTGCTTTTTAAAGGTGAAGAATGACCAATAGTGATTGTTTGGTGAGTTTCATTCTTGCCATTTGCTTCTAAATTTGCCCCATTTTTGAAATTGTTGGGCTTAAAGTCTCTATCAGGAAATTTTTCCTAGTTGGTGGGTTCTGGATGATTTGCAGACTCTGGCTATGTGACCCCGTTTCTCTAGCACAGCAAATGGAGTCAAAGAACTTGCAATCAGCTGGGGTGGCCCCACAGCCTCTGCAATAGAACCCTTGCCTATTCTTCCCAGAGTCTTTTCTTTTCTTCTCCATTCTGAGTTTAAAATCCCTCTTCTGCCTCACTGCCTTCAGAATCAGAGTCTATTTGTTAAGCGTGAGTAGTGTGGATTATCCCCATCAGAATGGCTTGAGGCCTGGCTTGAGGCCTTGTTAATCTTTTCATGGCCGCTGCTGAGGACTTGGTGGCTTCCGCTGAAACAGCTTCTTCAATGGCCTCTTTAAGCGTGATCTTAGGTTTCATTAATAGTTTGCTTTGTAACACCTTATCTTTAAGGCCTAAAACAAACCGATCGCATGGCCTCTTCTAAGTTGGTAAAGTCACAAACACCCCCAATGTCCCTTAAACTTGCCCGAAGTCATTAACATTCTCGCTATCCCTTGATCCCGGCGGTAAAATTGTGTCTCTTAATGAGGCCGCGATACTTGTGGCGTAATGGGCTCTCAAAGTCTTTCTAATTCAGGCCATTCCATTACCTTCAGCTCCGCTGCTCCGCCAACGCCATCTTGAAGACTGCGGACCGCAGTGCGTGAGAAAGACCGCCCTCTTCCGTCTCGGGATGCCGGCGATCGTTTCCCTCCAGGAACATGTGGAAGCGATCCATCGATTCCAGTCTTCCGCCCGGATCGAGCGGTGCTGGGGGGTGTTCAGCGCAGCCATCTCGCTCAGTTGCTTGTTCGCGTCATCTTCTCTTCAGGGAAATCCCACCTTCGTCGCCAGTGTTAAGTTTGCATGAAGAGTCAGGCGAGTTCCAGCAAAGACTTTATTAGTGACTACAGCTCGAATAGACCCGTCCTGGCTTGGCTACGGCTGCTTCTTATAGCCTGCAGCCGTAGCTGCCAATAATGGGAGTGCAGGGATTCTTCCCGCACTATTTAAACCAATACCATTTGACATTTTACAAGAACAGTTCAAATAAACCAATAACATTCAAACCTACATACATAACAGAAGGCATAGCACTTCTGCCCAAAAAAGGTTGATGCTTTTAAAAGGACACTGAGTGCACATATTTCCTTTTCTAATCACTTTCAGAAATTGCTTGTTAACTTACTTTTAGCTGTTAGGAACTTTGAAATCAACAAGTTTTACAGCATCAAGTAAGTTTTCTTCAATCCTTAGCAAAAAGAGTTTTAAATACAAGTTTAAGAAATTAAGGTTTTTTCTGGAATAAACAGCAAAGGTTATTAAAACTTTGAATTTAGAAAGTTACAAATGGACTGAGTCCAAATAAATTTGAAATAAGAGTTTGGAATTAATTAAAATGGAATTAAGAATCCTTGCCATGGGAAAACGCTTTTGTTTCCAATTCTTAAAAGAAATAAGATAATGTTCCTTTGCAGTAAATAGTGCTATGCAAAGCAGAAAAGGAGTAAGAAATAGTAAGCAAAGTAAATTAAATGTATGGTGTAATTGAATAATGTACAGCAACATCACTGATTACAGCTCTCTAAACTTTTCTTCTTGCAAATATCTTTGACTCTATCACTTCCTTATACCCTTCAAAATATTGCTTTTGTACTACAATCTTCAGAAAAACTTTCATAATCTGAACCAACTCATTTGTTTTTATTCTTCCCCTTGCACCCAGCCTACTCACTCATTCTTACTTCATGTTTTACAACCTGATCTACATTTGTTCTCTTTTTGTGATTAAGCAACCTCAGTATATTTAATGTGTTAACTCACTTTGTATTCAATCCACATTCATTCAGCACCTGTTCATTCTTGACCCTCTTATTTTACATCATTTATTTCTGAAGTAACCAATTTGCTCTATATTTGGTTTATGTTTCTTCTGACACATATGTTTAGTTTGACCATTCTCATATAACAACAGGTGCCAAAGCACATTCATATATTTCAGATACAAAATGTTCTTCCATAGATATTTGCATAGTACCATAGCTAATTCAAGTCTGGCTTTGCAGTTTGTGAAACCCCAGCCAAATTTGCTCTAGTCAATGGTTCTATGGTTAAACATGCCATAGACCCATAAAATTACATCTTCTCTTCTGCAGATTCAGAGTGTTCAAACAGAAAGAAAATATTTTTCTTCTGTTGTGCATTCTTTTCTTTTTTTTAAGAGAATTAAGGAAGTATAGGGAATGAGGCTATTGCAGCTGGGCAAGTCCTAATCCTTTTGGACATGGTCTTTGACCTCATCTCCTTTCTGTTCAGGTATATGGCACAGCTTTGGGTTATGAGTCATATAGTAATTTCCCACTTGTCATCACCATCTTCTTGGAGGAAAGACATGCCTTGACCAGGCTCTTTCTGTCCTTTAAGCTTGTAAAAGAGATAAGGCTTATTCATCCATAAACTTGGAATGAAAATAACACAGTAAGAACCTACTTTAGCATAACCTCTTGGCACTTAATAGTTTTGAGCATGTGGCTAGAGTATAGTAGTTCTGTCTCCTTTCAAAGGGATTAGAACAAAAGCACTCTTATGGTTTAAGCTTTATTAGAAATAAGCAAAATTTATTAGAAATAAGCATATTTTTCTTTATTTTTGAATATTTATTGTGAAATTTGCACAGCATCTTTTCTTTTTCTTATTAACATGCATAAAAACAATACACAAAGTAATGGGGACTTTATTACTAAATAATTAGTTTAAGACTTAAACACAAATATTTTGATGCAATCTTCACCAGCTTTTTAAAAATGTTATTCAATTTTAGATGAAAATGCCAAAAAATCTTACACTCATTAACACTGACAACCTAAATTGTAATTAATATAGTATGAATATTTCTTTCTTCTTTTTATTCTCAACAGTCTAATCTATTTAAACACGAAACTATTAACAATCTTCAGTCAATATTTACAAATATTGTTATATTGAAACAATGCAATGTATTGAGATTTACAACAATATAATTTTTAAAGAACTAAAAAAGTTTTTTAAACTTGTGTAGCCAAATGCCCAATTACAAATTGGACAGAATAAGGTATTTAGCACTGATAAAATACAAATGGCATCTCAAACATCAGTTTCTCACAGAATAAAACAATGAGAGGAAGGTGCAGCTCAAATAGCTTGATGGAATATATAAGCATAAGCAGACTAGCAAACCTGAAAACAAAGTAATCAGTACAGACCCTGACCTAGAACTTTCAATTTAATGTCAAGATGAAAAATTTCCTCCTAGCTTGCTTTTCCAACCAGTTGAACATTACTTTGTTTTCTACTTCTCCTGAAGACCATGTGTTTTCAGCTTATATCTTGCCTACATCTTTCCATAAAGTCCCCTTCTTCCTTTTTTCTGCTCTCGTTATTTGCATTCTTTCACTTCTACCAGCTACATCTCTTTCTGCTTTGCCCCACGGAAAAGAGTTTCACACCCACCATAAGGAGAACCAGTTCACCAAGTCCAGGAAATACCTTTCTCCCCTTCTCTTGAGAGGCTTGGATTTTAAACTAATCAGGAATCCCTTGGTCACAGTTCTCAAGCACAGTAAGTTTGCTTAGATGAAGTTGCTTAGATGAAGTTGTAGAGTTGTTTGCAAAAATGAGTCCAGCAAACGTATATTCATTCATACAATAAACGCCATTGCTAAAACCAATCCCACCCATAACAAGCTTCACTCAAGACCAGACTTATCCATACTGCAAAGAATCTGCTCCCGTGAACTCCACAGAGAACTCAAAAAATGTCTAGACAATGGAGAGAAGGACCTAAACATTGACTACTGTGCTGATTGTATTAAAAGTAAGTCATACAACCCACAACTCAGCATCCAACCCTGCATCATCCAATCCACCATCACCCAAAACTAGGCATGTACGCCCCTAACTACCTCAGTTCCAACTACAACTGGCCTTAAATGCAAGCTACTCTATGCAAGAAGCCTCGTAAATAAAATACCTGAATTTCTCCTCTTACTAAATATGGCTAAATTCGACACCATATTTGTCTGTGAAACATGTCTCAACGCATCTCTCCCTGACTCCATTATCACAGTAAAAGACTATCATGTTTACCGATCATATCATGAAATCCGTAGAGGAGGTGGTGTTGCTATCTTCTATAAAAAGTCCATACATCTAAAAAACATCCAAGTTACCCAGGAGCTTGCTCTTCCTGAGACCATCATCTGTGAACTGTCCTTAAATATCATATTTCAATTCTTACTATGTTACAGAGCCCCTGATTATGACATCAAACATGTAAACAAGTTAAATTCACTACTAACATGGGCAAACTCTTGCCCACACACTTTTATCTTTCTTGGTGACTTCAATCTACCTCATATTAATTGGACCCTAAATGAATGTATAACTGAACCCATACATACAACCTTCTACAATGCTGTAACAAATCTAGGACTGGAACAACTAGTAACCAACAACACTAGACTTAACTGCCTTGATCTCATCTTCTGCAACAGTTTGAATTCAATTTATGGTACACAAATAAAAGAATCCTTTTCCAACAGTGACCACAGCATGATTGACTTTTGTCTCAACATACGTCCTCACAAAAATCATCATAACAACAGGATACCTTATAACTTCAAATTATAAGTTATTAATTATAACTTCAAAAAAGGCAACTATGATCTTATAATCAACAATCTCTCATCTCTTGATTGGCAACTTCTATTCACTGGATGCAATTCTGTCAAAGATCATTACAACATATTTTACTTGAAGTCAAAAGAGTCACCAAACTATATGTACCAATAACAACTCCCCAAACCAAAAATAAAAATAAAAATTACCCATATCAATAAGGAAGCTCCAATCCAAAAAGAAATCCCTTTGGTGGAAAAACAAGTCTGGTCACATTGCCAACTTCAAAAGCCGATACAAAAATTTATTCCACCAGATAAAGACTGAATGCACCAATTATCACATTAAGCAAGAGGAAAACCTTCTACGCACTAATTCCACCTACGCTTTCTACAATTTTGTAAACAACAAACTAAAAGACTCATCCCACCCCTGAACGGACCTAACGGTAAAGACTGTAACAATGACACCATTAAAGCCAACCTCTTTAACACATTCTTTGGCTCAGTCTTTGTAAACAGCAATGGATCATGCCCAATATTTCCTAGTCGAACCACAGACAACTACAATGATCTAATACATATCGATTTTACAGAAGATAATGTTGAAAAAGTACTACGCAATCTAAAACCATCTCTATCTATTGGACCGGATGGAATATGTGCCTACTTCTTAAAAAACCTATCCACTGCCATAGCAGAACCTCTAAGCATAATCTTTGAAAAATCTTTCAGGACCAGCTCCTTGTCAAACCTATGGTCACTAGCCACGGTCATCCCCATCTTCAAAAAGGGAGACCCCAGCCTAGTTGAAAATTACAGACCAATATCTTTATGTTGTGTCACCTGTAAAGTCATGGAATCAACTATTAACCAATCCATTATCCTCCACTTAGAGACAAACAACCTACTCTCTAACAAACAATTTGGTTTCAGAAAAAAATTATCCTGTAATCTGCAACTCCTACACTGCAAAAACATATGGACTACACAACTTGATCAGGGCAAAGCAATTGACGCTATTTACGACTTCTATAAAGCCTTTGATTCAGTGGTACATGACAAGCTACTCCTAAAACTAAAATCTTATGGCATCTCCGGACACCTGCATAACTGGATAGATGCATTCCTCTCAAACAGGCAACAAATGGTCAAAATAGAGAGCACACTATCAAATCCTGTACCTGTCAACAGTGGTGTCCCCAAGGCAGTGTTCTAGGACCAACTCTCTTTATACTTTACATAAATGACCTCTGTGATCATATTAACAGCAACTGCGTTCTCTTCGCTGAGGATGTAAAGCTATTCAACACCACTGACAATACTGCTGCCCTTCAAAATGACCTCAACTATGTGTCAGAATGGTCAAACAAATGGCAACTTCAAATCTCAACAAACAAATGCTCTGTCTTACATATCGGCAAAAAAATCAGAAAATAAAATACAAGCTGAATAATCAAGGCCTTGTTGATGACCCCAACTATGTCAAGGACCTTGGAGTACTCATCTCTAATGATCTAAGTGCTAGAGCCCACTGTAACTACATAGCTAAAAAGGTATTAAGAGTTGTTAACCTAATCCTGCGTAGCTTTTCTCTGGTAATATCACACTACTAACTAGAGCATACAAAACATTTGCTAGACCAATACTTGAATACAGCTCATCAGTCTGGAATCTGCGTTATATAATGGATATTAATGCAGTCAAGAAAGTCCAGAAATATTTCACAAGAAGAGTTCTACACTCCTCTACTCATAGGAGAATACCTTATGCCACCAGACTTGAAATTTTAGACCTAGACAACCTAGAACTATGCCCCCTTCAGTCCGATCTAATTATAGTACATAAAATTATCTACTGCAATGTCCTACCTGTCAATGAATACTTCAGCTTCAACCACAACAATACAAGAGCACACAATAGATACAAACTCAAGGTAAACCGCACCAAATTTGATTGCAGGAAATACAACTTTAGCAACAAAGTGGTCAATGTCTGGACTACTCTACCTGATTTTGTGGTTTCTTCCCAAACCCCAAAAACTTTAACCTTAGACTGTCTACTATTGATCTCACCCCTTCCTAAGAGGTCTGTAGGGGGCAATAAATGCATCAATGTGCCTACCATCCCTGTCCTATTGTTTCTTTTTTATTCGGATCCATTTCATGTATTCATAACCATGCTTATACTTATACCTGTTATCTAATACTTGCTTGACAAATAAATAAAATAAAATAAATAAAAATAAATAAATAAATAATGTTGTTCCATCCTAGGCATCATACATCAAACTTGAAGTGGTAGTAAATGTGGAAAGGAAGGGTCTGGCATTCTTGCCTAAGGAAAAGGAAAATGGGTACTTTAAACCTTCATAATTGAAGTTCTCCTTCGGAATGAGACTTGGCTCCACCTACTTTCTGAATGTATTCTTTACATATCATGCTAAGTCTGTTGTGACCTACAAGCTGCTGGGATTTGCACATTCTTTCTTTAGCTCAATATGCAAATTGAGTCAATTATATCTTTACAGTTTTAGTAAACAAATACATATGGAGGAACAGCAATTAATCTGAAAATAAAGGGAAACATTTGATAGAGAAAATGAAAATAAATGACTCTTTAAATCACTTTTTCTCCAGCAATGGACATATATTTGGCCAAACCCTTTTAGCAGTATACATCATGAAGTTTATACACTTAACAAAAATCATTGCTCAAAAGAATGTAAATCTGCTTTTCTTCTGGGGCCCTCTCAAATGTTTATTGCATATTTTCATTTGGCATCATCAGTCTAGAAATGTTTGGAAAAAAATCAATATAGCTACTTACTTGAAAATGAAATTCATTACATTTCCCTCATTTGCTTCTATAATTATAATATTAATATATTTTTTACTTGAAACATCAGGAAAAATAATTCTATTTAGTGATCAGACAAGTCAATACCATTCAATAAGGTAGCATGTGCTTGGCTATATGTACACAAATTATTCTTATGTAAATAATAACAATAACCACCAATGTGATGGTAGAAGAGTTCTATTTTACTGGACTACATTAATCCATTGTTCTTTTTAATGTAGATTCCCTCATATCATTTTCAGTAAAGGATATTTCAAGAAAGAAAACAAAAACCTGAGAGCAGCTGAGGGGAAATCTTAGTTGGATCACATTATCAAAATGGCACAATATCCTATTTGCTATTCCAACTTACAAAGCCCTTATTAAACAGTACTGAGCAGATTTTTGAAAATGACAAGGATCAAATTGCCAATTATTTTGCCCAAGTATAGCTTCTGTGCCTTGGGAAAGTTGAGAGCAAGATGTTGCTCTAAGGCAACCAATTGTGAAAGAAAATATGCTTCCTGTTCTTTTCATATTTACTGAGGTATGCAAATCACTGGTGTAAGTTATCTTACAATAGCCCTGGATCAGTTTAGTAGTATTTATTAAAAGTAAGAAAACTTCCAGTTAAGGTTTTCATCCCCCTTCAGAAGATACCTTCATCTGCTGGTTGCCTGTCAAGCTGCTTCCAACAGGAAATTTTCCAGCATAGGAAAATGGCTAGAATTATAGTGATATGGATAATGGAAAAGGCTTTGAATTGGGTCTGCAAAGCACCATGAGCAGGAAATCTGTGCCTGTGGGAACCTAAGAAGGAACAAAAATAAGGCTTAATTTTTAGCAGTTGCAGTTGGGAATATGGGCCAGATGTCATAATAGATGTTTGCCAGTAAGTGCCTTTTTTAAACATTTCTGTTATGTATGCAGAGTTTAAAATGACTGGGTATTGTTGTAAAGTGTTTGAATTCATTGGTTGTAAAAGTGCGGAAAACCCTGCACTCTGATTGGCAGCCGGCAGCCGCTATAAATAGCTGCCGCTGCTGAGCCAGTTGGGTCCGTTCTGAGCTGAAGTCACAATAAACTTTGAGTTGAAGCACTCCGCCCTGCCTCTCTATGCTAACTTAACACTGGCGACGAAGGTGGGATTTCCCTGAAGAGAAGGCAACGCAGAACAGAGAAGAGCGAGATGGCTGCGCTGAACACCCCCAGCCCCATTCGACCAAGAATGAAGACTGGGAGTCGTGCAGATCGGTTTCAGATGTTTTTGAAGGAAGCGATCTTGCCGCCATTTCTGAGCAGCGAAGAGGGCGGTTTTTCTCACATTGTGTCCGGCAGTTTTCAAGATGGCGAAGGCATTAGCGGCAGCAGACATGAAGGTAATGGCATGGCCTGATCTAGAGAGGCTTTTAAGGGCACACTACGCACCAAGTATCGTGCCTCATTAAGAGACACGAGTTTTATCGCCACGATCAGGGGGAAGACGAAAGCATAAATGACTTCGTGGCAAGTTTAAGAGACATTGGGGGTGCATGCAATTCAGCAGCTTAGAGGAGGCCATGCGATCGCTTTTGTTTTGGGCCTTAAAGACAAGGTTTTGCAGAGCAAATTACTGATGAAACCCAAGATCACGCTGAAAGAAGCCATAGAGGAAGCATCTTCAGCAGAAGCCACCAAATCCTCAGCAGCAGCCATGAGAAAGATGAACAAGACTACGGGCCATTTAGATGGGGAAAAGACCACTACAACTCATTTTGATGAACTTGAATCTGAGTCAGAATACAGTGGAGAAGAAGAAGAAATCAACAGACTCAGAATGGAGCAGAAAAGAAACGACCTGAGAAGGAAGAGGCGTGATTTCCACTGCATAGGTTGTGGGGAAACCACCCACTGAATGCAAGTTCCTGGACACCATTTGCCTCCGATGTGAAAAAGAGGGCACCTTGCAAGAGTCTGCAAATCATCCAGAACTCCACCAAACAGAAGAAAGTTTGCTACAAACAACAAAGACAGAGAAGTCAAGCCAAACAACACCAGTGAGAAAATGGGGCAACACAGAAGCAAATGGAAGGAATGAAACTCATCAAACAGTAACTATTGGTCATTCTTCCCTTTAAATAACAGGAAAGTGCATGTCAAGGTATTCATTGAAGGAAGGCCTTGCCAAATGGAAGTGGACTCAGGTTCATACTTATCCATGGTGTCATGGGACACTATTCAGAGACTGATACCAGACATTCAGAAGACTCACTTCAAGAAGCAGGCATTAACTCTTAAAGACTACCAAGGGAACAAGATTCCAGTAGTTGGAACAAGAGAATTCAATGAAGTTCAAAGGTCACATCAAACGCCTACCCCTGACCATCGTGGATAAAGATCGCCCAAGTTTGCTGGGCTAGAATGGTTCAACCCGCTGGGCATCAAGTGACTGGCATCAATCATAAGCAACACTGAGTGGGAAGAGTCCTTGAAGTCTGAGTTTCCAGAGGTCTTCAGCGACGGATTAGGCAAGTACTTGGGGACCCCTATCACATTTAACCTAGATCCCAAGGTACAACCAATCAGATTAAAACCCAGAAGGGTACCCTTTGCATTGAAGGAAAAATTGATGAACAATTAGATAAACTTATAGCCCAAGGTGCTGGAGCCCACAGACCACTCCAGGTGGGAAACACCCATAGTCACGCCAGTCAAGGCTGACGGTTCCGTGAGAATCTGCGGGGATTACAAGGGGACATTGAACCATGCGCTACAGCAGAGCGCATATCCGGTTCCAGTGGTTCATCATTTATTACATTCTCTGGGGGGCACAGTCTTCGCCAAATTGGACCTGGCCCAAGCATACCAGCAGTTAACAGTAGATGATCTAACTGCAGAAGCCCAAACCATTGTAACCCATCGGGTGCATTCAAATGCAAGAGGTTACAATTGGAGTAAGTGTGGCACCAGGCATCTTTCAAAGCCTCATGGAAAGGATGCTACAAGGGTTGCCTGGGTGGTGCCTTATTTTGATGACGTTTTAATCTCTGCTGAAAATGACACTCAGTTACACGAGAAACTCAGAGAAGTTCTAACCAGGTTCAAAAAGCAGGGTTAAAAGTCAAAAAGAGAAATGCACACTAAGAACTGACAAAGTAGAATTCTTGGGTTATATGATTGATAAACATGGCATCCACCCCACAGAAGCCAAAGTTCAGGCAATCAAAGAAGCCCCCAGGCCTAGATGCAAAACTGATTTGCAAGCATTCCTGGGACTTATTAATTTCTATCATATGTTTCTACCTCAGAAAGCAACCACTGCAGAACCCTTACACAGATTACTGGATAAAAATCTGCATGGGTCTGGGGCACAAAAGAAGAAGCTGCATTTAACAACATCAAGAGACAAATCACTTCTGATTGTGTCCTGATACAGTTTTCTGAGAATTTACCTGTAGTATTGACTTGTGATGCATCCCCTTTGGAGTGGGGGTGTTGAGCCACATGCTTCCCAGTGGAAGGGAAGCCCCTATTGCATTTTACTCTCACACTTTGACCAAAGCAGAGAGAAACTACAGTCAACTGGACAAGGAAGCGTTGGCTATCGTGGCAGCAGTCAAGAAGTTCCATGAGTATATATGGGAGAAGGTTCACCATTGTTACAGATCACAAACCTCTTTAGGCATTGTGGCAGGGGACAGACCAACGCCCACCATCCTGTCACCAAGAATGCTGAGATGGACTGAATTTCTTGCTGCTTATTCATATAAACTCATTCACAGACCGAAAAGACATTGGGCACGCTGATGCTTTGAGTCGCTGCCCACTTCCTTTGCACACTGAGGACCCTGCTCCTGAAACTTACACCTTCTTTCTAGAAACTGTTGCCAAACTTCCAGTTCATGCTGCTGAAATTGCTAGAGAAACTGCCAAAGACACTTCATTGGCTCCTATTGTAGGCTGGATTAAAAAGGGTTGGCCACTACATGATCTACCTCAAGCTTCCCAACCTTTTAAATCCAGACAAACTGAATTATCTGTCTTGAGGGGATGTATTTTGTGGGGTAACAGGGTGGTTATTCCTGCAAAATTGCAGAAAGAGGTTTTGGAAATGTTACATGAGGGTCATCCGGTATTGTCAGAATGAAGGGATTGGCCAGGAGTTATGTATGGTGGCCTGGTATAGACAAAATGGTTGAAAACTGGGTTGCATCCTGCCCAAACTGTCAGCAAGTAAGGCCTGCTCCACCCCTCGCCCCCAAACAAGAATGGGAATGTCCTAGGGGTCCATGGTCCAGGATTCACATTGATTTTGCTGGCCCTACCAGAGGGCACACTTTCCTTATTGTAGTTGATGCATACTCCAGATGGTTAGAGGTTATCCCCATGGTTTCCACCACTGCAGACGCTGTTATCAAACAACTTAAGAAACTTTTGTAACTCATGGGTTACCTGATGTGCTTGTTTCTGACAATGGTCCTCAATTTACTGCTAATCTTTTGAATCATATTTAGCACAGCAGGGTATCAGACACGCCTTACTGCCCCTGGGCATCCTTCTAACGGCCGGGCTGAACGCATGGTACGTTTTACCAAGGAGAAACTCCAACAATTGGGTCCAGGGACATCACTGAGAAAGTTGAAAACTACTCAGTATCCAACACATCACTCCTAGTCCATCCACTAACTTAACTCCTGCCGAGCTTTTGATGGGGAGAAAACTCAGGTCTACCCTAGACCGCCTTCACCCCACTTACGCACCCAACGCACCTCTAGATTCCACCAGCAAAACTCGCACATTCACTGTGGGTGATTCTGTTTATGCTAAGAACCTTGTGGGTGAACCACTATGGATTCCTGCTGAGATAACCCAGGTTACAGGCCCCAGGTCTTACAGGGTTCAAACTGAGGATGGTGTCTTGTGGAGTAGGCACATAGACCAGTTACGGTCCAGACTGCCTCTGGAGCATCGCCCTTGCTCCTCTGGATCCCATGCCCTCAGCCTCTTCTAGGGGAAGGGGAGATAATGATGGTAATCAGCAAGTGAGAATCAACCCCATGTGTAACGAGCTAACACGACAGGAACCATCCCAAAACCTGTCAGGGTACCAACAACCATTTTGCAAATAGAAGATTGCACATCACTACCAGATTTAGGGGTGACATTGGGTTGGAGATGGATTGGGAGGAGAGACCAGGTTGTAGTAACCAAGCAGGTTCTACCAATACAAGAAGTCCTAATAAGGGAATGTTGGCAGATACATTTCCTTCCTCACAAAGTGAGATTCCCAAAACACCTGAACCACGCAGGTCTCAACGTATTCCGTAAGAGCCCCACCTATCTACAAGAGTATATTAGATAGATGGGGTTTGAGTATGGACCAAACCTAGTGGGAGGGGTGTTATGTATGCAGAGTTTAAAATGACTGGTTATTGTTGTAAAGTGTTTGAATTCATTGGTTGTAAAAGTGCGGAAAACCCTGCACTCTGATTGGCTGGCAGCCGCGCAGCCGGCTATAAATAGCTGCCGGCTGAGCCAGTTGGGTCCGTTCTGAGCTGAAGTCACAATAAACT
>CM019149.1:256406368-256440709 GCA_009733165.1 Naja naja | reverse complement strand
TTTCTGTGATATGGACGATTTAGAAATGAGCAATTTTCTGCAACAGAAGCTTTAATAATTTATATATTTAACAGTACTGAGGTGTTTCCATAGCAGCAACACTTTCATTAATACTGAATGTGAGAATAATGTGCCATAAAAATTGCCTACTGATAGCCTAATATGAATTTATGCTACCTTTTTAAATGGATAAGCAATAGGAAACTTGAACACATGCAGAAAATAACCACCATTTTAGATTGGTGTCCTATTAAGATAGGCAAGCCAGTATGCTAATGTCGGTTTAAACTAACTGCAAGCTCAACTATATACCATCCTTATTACTGGCAACATTTTAATATATCTTAGAACCATATATGTTTGAATAACCATACTAAAGGGGACAGTGATATCAATTGTTTATAAAGCTAAGATCAATGTATCATTTAAAAATCAATTATACACTTCAGGATTTCAAGCATGTGAGAGAATCTTTGGTTATTGTCTCGGCCAATTCCAAAATCCATAGTAGGATAATTTTTTTCAGGCCAATCTGTGATCATAAAATACTGTACATTATTGCAGATGCTCTGGAACTTTACATTAAACATACTGGCGACAACGAAAAAAGAGGGCAATGAGGACAAAGCTGGAATTGATAGCCAAGCCATAGGGTTATAATTAGACTGTGGAGGAAGCTGCAGATAGATCAAATAGAGTTTTTTAGTTGCTATGCTAGAGAAACAAACAACCTTGTTTTTTTTAAATGATAGTTTATTCAGAACTGAACCATTTCCTTTTAAAAGTTAAATATAGAGTTAGTTTTTTTAAATTGAAACTATATTGCTTTTATTTACAGCTGAAATTACTTTGAATAATAGCAATAGCAATGGCACTTAGACTTATATATCACTTTACAGTGCTTTTACAGCCTTCTCTAAGCAGTTTTACAGAGTCAGCATATTGCCCCCAACAATCTGGGTCTTCATTTCACTGACCTGGGAAGGATGGAAGGCTGAGTCAACCTGAGCCTGGTGAGATTGAACTGCCAAATTGCAGGCAGCCGCAGTCAGCAGAAGTAGCTTGCAGTACTACATACTAACCACTGTGCCACCGCATCTAATGATTTACTACAGTGGTTCTCAACCTTTCTTCACCAAGGACTACCTTTAAATACTTTTTTGGCCACAGACTATGGCCACAGACCTAAGACTTAACCTAATTAGTGCGGGTCCATTCGGTTTTACCAGAACATCCTGACAACGATTCAATGGCTGTTAGCGATGGTGCTCCATCCAGCTGATTGTCCGATGCATTTTATCCTTCCTGCCACATTAATGAGAGCCGCACATCTTGGCAGCAGTTTAGAAGCAATGCGGTTTGCTTCCTACATTGATTATCTGCAATTCAGAACTGTAGTCAGCTGTTGAGAAGGGGCGGTGGTTAGCAATTGCATCAGCCGCTGCAGGGCAGTCTCAGGAATGATTATGTTTTGTTAACCTCTGTTGGGGAAAGAGGATACGAGGCTGGGATGGAAGGGGAGAATTGATTGGATCATTTAGGTGGGTGGAGGTGCCGTGTAATTAATGGGTAGTGGTGTTATTATGTGTTAATTGGGGAGGGGCATAAAAAACAGCATTGGAGGCGGTTGCTCTCAATGCTGACTTTGAACATATCCTTGTTACTGTTACTACTGATCATGATTGGAAACCCTGCATTAAACCTTATTATCGTTTTTTTTAAATTACATTTATATGCCATTCTTCTCCCAAGACTCAGGCTGACTTACAATTTTGGGGATACAACCCAATGTGCTCAGCAATAGCCTTCATTCCATTGTATATGCCTGCTTATTACTAAGCTGCAATTTTACAAAGTCAGCTTATTGCCCCCAACAATCTTGGGTCCTCAATTTACCTACCCCGAGAGGATGGAAGGCTGAGTCAACCTTGAGCCTGGTGGCATTCGAGCCTGCAGTAATTGCAGGCAGCTGGAACAAGTGCTAGGCATTTAACAGCCTGCACCACCAAGGCTTGTGAGAAATGTGGTTTATGGAAAAAGGTATCCAGTGCCTGATAGGCTGTGACAGAAAGTCAGCATTCCCCTAACTTTTACTTTTCTTGTATCTTCTGGAATTGCTGAGTGAGGCTTTGAGTGTTGGGATTATGGCAGAGGGAACGGAGCCTAGTTTGTCAGTAGGAGAAGATATGGAAGTAGCTGAGGAAGCAAGAGAGGAAGCAAAGGACAATTGGAGAAGGAGGAAGAAAACAATGAAGAGCAGTTAATACCAATCCCTGCTCCATTAGTGGTGGGTCTAAAACATCTAGAAGTATGAAGGAGGTTAGGTTAAGCGAACCCAGTAGAAAGGAGGGGGATGAAAACCTGAAGAGGATAAACACTACCCCTAAGTGGCAAGTGAAAGGTGGCCTGGAATGGAGGACAGCCAATGGGCAACACCTGGGAGTGAGACATTGGATATGTTGAGGATGCAATTTGGTGATATAACACTAAGGGATCCACCTAATAAAGAGGCAGTATGTCCAAAATATGGGTACATTTTAGGTAGTGACCTTTTGTACAGTTCCAGTCCCATGGGAACACATGATAGAGACACTGGAAGGGGTGTGGAACGTTCATCGTCAAGGTATAAACAAGGTAGCGGGACATGCCTCAGGATGAAAGACAGCAAAGGAAGGGTAGGTTGTCTGATATGCATAACTGAGAACTGGAACATTCATCCAGAAATAGGCGGCAGCAGCACCCATATACTGCTTTTTGGGGATTAGAACAAAATGAGAGACAACTGATACCACCTTGGAGTAGGCGTTTTCAGGAGATGCTACCCGCTTTGAATATAATGTTTGATGGAAAGGCTAACAGAGTAGCTGTATTTTTGAGCCAGATAATTAACCATTTCGATTTGTATGGACAATGTTATCCATCACATTGGTCGATGGTTGCTGTCATGAATGTATTGGAGGGGAGGCCGATGATTGGGCAGTGGATTTGCATCGGCAAAGATCACATGAATTAAGTGATATTGGACTTTTTCTAGCAGCTCTAAGAGTGCAATTTGGGATAGATCTACAGAACAACAGGCAGAGGATGATTTGTTGGTAATTAAACAACATGGTAGACCAGCCTGTGAGTATGTGCTGGGAAAGTACCCTCTTGACCTGAACGGTTGCTGATCCATATATTTAGAGATGGACTAGACCACAACTTAAGTCAGGCCTGTTTGTATAGAGGTGCACCAAAATCCATACATGACTGGTACCAGAGTGCTATAGAGCTGGATGCTGGTCTGCGAAGACTAAATCCAAAAAAGGAAATGTCCTCTGTACTGTGTAAACTTGGAGAACAAGCAATTAGATCAGAGCCAAGAGAATTACCTCCCTTCCAAAGTCAGGGAGGTAAAGGAACTTTCCGGTGCTTTCGTTGCAATCAACTGGGACATCGAGCCATGAATTGTCCAATACCACCATTGTCAGTACCACGTACATCTCAGGACTGGCCTTCTATAAATACAAGAAAATCAAAATCAAAGATTGGGTCAATTCCAGAATGGTCAAGAAGATTAGTGACCCAAGTACCAAGTGGCGGGGATTTGGAAGAAAGAACAGAACGTCCAGTGGCTGAGAGGATGGATTATGAGGCAGAAGATGCTGTTGCTGATGATCCAATGGTAAATATGCCTATTCATCCATTCATAATTCCTGTCATACTGTGGAATATGCGAACTAATCAAGGGACTGAGTTGGGGGCACTGGTTGATTCTGGGTATACCTGGTGACGTATAACTCAGGCAATAGTACACAAATTGGGATTATGGGTGATACAGTTGAATAATCCTATTAGGTTTGAACAGGTGGATGGGTCTTTATTGGGTAGGGTGCCAGCCACACATCAAACAAAATATATTAAATGGTGATGGGGGAGCATTGGGAGTGGATATCATTTGTGGTGGTGTCCCATATGACTGAGGCTTTGATATTGGACCTGGCATGGTTGGATAAATGGCAGCCAACTATTAGATGGGAAGGGGGTTTTCAGAAAATCCGACTAGCTGTGGGACCATCTCCACTGCCATCACCGAACAAACAGGCCAAAGGTTTTGCCAAGATGCTTATGACTAATAATGAAAACACCTTGGAATGGCTTTATCCGTTGGAGTATCAAGATCTAGCAGAGGTGTTTAGTGAAGAAGGGACTGATTGTCTACCACCCCATAGATCAACAGATTGTGCTATTGAACTGGTTCCAGAGCAGTTGCCTAAACCACATATGTATTCTATGACTGCTAAATAAATGGAGGAAATGCGATTGTATATCGATAAGAATCTAAAAGGGGTTTATTACACCGGAAGATCTCACATAGCTGCTCCTGTATTGTTCAGAGAGAAGGTAGGCTACGTTTATGTGTAGATTTTTGGGGTCTTAATGCAATATGTGTTGAACCATTATACCCATTACCATTAATAAAAGACTTATTGGCCACTTTATCCCAGGGATGCATATTTACCAAGCTCAATTTGTGAGAAATGTACTATCGTGTACATATCCATGAGGGGGATGAATGGAAAACTACTTTTAACTGTCCACTGGACAGTTATGGTTTCAACGTCATGCCATTTGGTTTGCAAGGAGCTCCAGCTATATTTATGCAGCTTATTATTGTATTTCACTGCTTGTGAGTAATGTGGTTTATGGAAAAAGGTATCCAGTGCCTGACAGGCTGTGACACCTAGATTTAAATCATAATATTTCTTCAAGCCTTCATGCCCATGCCCCCCTTGATGACATTGTGCCCCCCCAGGGGTCTGCGGACTACAGGTTGAGAACCACTGGTTTATTAGGTTAAAAAAAGATAAAACAGAACAAGGTAAAGTAGTTTTATGGAAGAAATGTCATCATCATCCATTCAGTCATGTCCAACATTCAGTATTCTCCATGCCTGTCTGTCTTATACTACCTCTTTCAGATCTGCCACGGTCATCCCAGTATCATCCTTTATAGTGTCTAGCCAAGAGGTACCAGGGCGGCCCCTTCTTTTTTCTCCTCTGACCATTCCCAGCATGATTAACTTTCCTGCCCTTGGGAATCTAATGTAAAGTTCATTGTTTTGTTGCTTGTTTTAGGAGTCTGGTCATTTTTAATAGGCTATGCTTGGTTATTTCTAAATAAATAAATTACAAAGACACTGTAAATCAAGTTTATGGGAACTTTTCCATAATAGGAAGCTGGCAGAATATTTGTCTGAGCTTTGTTGGGAGCTAATTAAGAAGATCAGTAATAGTATGTAAGGCAGGGCTTCCCACACTGAGAGGTGTACCTCTCTTGGGGATGTGTGAATAACTTTTAGTTGTACATTGTTACAATAAATCCACCTTTGCCAGAGTCCTTGAATTGCTTTCATTGTTCATTTGTGTTCATTTTGGTGTTTGGACATTTTAGGGGAGGGTGTATACCTTAAGATTACAAGAAAGGAAGTATGATGGCAAAAAGTTTAGAAAATCCTGATGTAAGGTATATCAGATAAGCTTATTTCTCCTCCTCTCTATAATTCTTCTTCCTCTTTCTCTACAATCCTTTCTTTATAATTATGTCTGCTGCAGTAAATCAAAATAATTGATTAGATTTCCAAGATGATTGAACTGATAACATATTTTGCACAACCAATTTAAGCTTATAGGTTCCGTAGCTTCACACTGCAGAAGTTGAAAAAGCAAAACAAGAAAGGCTTTGATTAATTTGTCATGTATAAACTGAGAGTCCTCAATTAGCTGAATTGCTAAGTCTGAGAATATAGTCCAGGGTTTTATTACAAAACATTGTGGAGCATAACTAAGAATTGTAATAACTGTTGTTTGGCTAACAATTGAATCTCCCAAACAGAACAAAAAGCAGCAGGTCTCTGACAATATCACTGCCTAAATATTGGCAAAGCGAAAGGATCACAGTACATTAAAAGGATGTTAAATATAGTGATCAGTTATTTCATGGTAGTTATTTTGAGATGGCAATTAATTCTTAGGCTAATGATTATGAATCACCTAATTGTAATGGGCCTTGATTCATTCTTTTCTCTACTAAAATAATGAAAGAATGCCATCCATTTCTACTTTGAAAATTCACAATTTGAAGATAGGCATACAAGGATAGATAAACCTACAGAAGTTTTAAGTGAATTCAGTGGACTGTTCAGTTACTAAAATACTGGCCTTTATTAGCAAACATTGCTGAAAATGCTTAGTGGATTTCCACTGGTACTTACAAATCTTGAGAGTTTATTAAAATCCCTGAAATACTTATACTATCATCTAATGCAGGTGTCTCCAATCTTGGCAACTTTAAGCCTGAAGGTCTTCAACTCCCAGAATTCCCAGCCAGCTTTGCTGGTTGGGGAATTCTGGGAATTGAAGTCCTCCAGGCTTAAAGTTGCCAAGGTTGGAGACCCCTGATCTAATGCACCATGCAGCCACTGAAATAGAGTCAGTATTTAGTATAGTCCAATACTAGATAGTGCATACTAATTTCCAGTGGTCAGTATAGATCAGTTTTCCCCTTGCTTTCATTTCATGCATAATCTATACTGACTAGATACATTCAAGAACACATTAATTCCTGTCACATCTGAAAGTTCATCTGATATTTCTTCTATCTTGGACTCAATCTGTATTGCTTCCTCTGTGGTTAAAAGGCAGATAAAGGCTGCTTGGGAAGAAGGATGGACAGAAACACAAAGTTGGGAGATTGTCATCACCATTGTTAGAAGGAAGGAGCTCCAAACCCTTTCTCCAAAGCTATCCTACTTGGATTTGCATTTTAAATCAAATATCGGTAGAAGAGAATATTTGTAGCTCAGGTTGAGCTGTGGAGTCCTTGGTGCTCTCTGAGCTTGGTGGTTTTCTTGTAGTCATTTCATTAGCAGATTATGTAACATCATCAGAGCATCAAGGACCCCATATAATTTAAACATCATAAACATTCAGCACATAAACATTCAGTAATTTTCCTATCCATTTTTTTCTCTATTAAATACCTATTTTATTTTACCTAGCTAACTGGTTAGCTACCATTTCAGACAAAATAAACCAGATGAAGACGAGGCAATGAATAAAGAATTTACAACTAAAACATTGGCATTATTTCTCACTTTCTGTTTAGTTCTCAATTTATCTCACCTTCTCACTAACAGATGGGCAAAACTTTCCAAGAGAGACTGATATATTTGATAACATTCATTCCTTTCATAAACTCCTAGTGATATTTTAGCATAGTAAGACAGTTTATGAATAAGTTGCAAAACAATGCAAAATTTAAAACATGTTATATGGTGTAAATAGGCAAGTGAGGTAATTAGAAATGTGGTGATATTTTCCTGTGAAATGTGTTCCTGTATAAACAAAATTGGGTTCACATATGTATCATCTGATTCATTAATTAAACATAAGAGTCTTCAGACACTTTTTCCTGCCACTTTTATAAGCATCATGGCCAACAACTTTTATAGTTAGCTCAATAAACATTTCGATGACTGAATTCACATATTGTTTTCAGCCAAGGATTGCCCTAATCATCATTTACTGACTAAACCACAACTTTATTCATTATACTCACCAATCACATTTGACTAGATTTGAATATACTAGATGTAAATCAACAGGCAACACTGTAATTTTGCAAAATATATGGAAATGAAAGATGGGAAAACAAAAATCTGTATTTATCTCCATTTCTCTAATGTAATTTACCTTTTGATATTACTTCAACTGTGATTCAGTAAAGATTGCTTGTTGTGCAAATTACAGGTAGTCCTCAACTTACAGGTAGTCCTCAACTTACAACAGTTCGTTTACTGATCATTCAAAATTACACAACCACTGAAAAAGTAACTTACGACCATTTTTCATACTTACAGCCATTGCAGCATCCCCCATGGTCATGTGATCAAAATTCAGATGCTTTGTATCTGGTTCATATTTACGATGGTTGCAGTATCCCAGGATTATGTGATCACCTTCTGTGACCTTCTGACAAACAAAGGCAATGGGAAAGTCAGACTCATTTAACAATTCTGTTAATAACTTGACAACTGCAATGATTCACTTAACAACTGTAACAAAAGGTTGTAAAATGGGGCAAAATTCACTTAACAATGGCTTACTTAGCAGCATAAATTTTGGGCTCAATTGTGAGTGTATGTTGAGGACTACTTGTATAGTGAAAAAGTATTGAAATGGAAGTGATTGCCACATGATTGTTAGTTTAGTCTGTTAATAGGAAAGGGAAGAATTCTGCATATTGATGCAGAATCAATATATGCAGTGTGTAGTTTCCCTCCCTCATTGGAAATATGGACCAATATGGAAAAACATGGCATGAACCAAAACCAAAACACACAAAAAATACAGAGGGTGCAACCATAAAACAGAGCAAATTCTGCCTGTACCATTAAAAAAGAACTGCAGTGGAGACATTGTGAGCTCATAGAGCAGGGTATAATATGCCATCTGTTGTGTAGGTGGGTAAGTGGGGAGGGAGCCTCTCCAACTAAAAATCCTTTTAGCTCTGGGAGTTACTGGTTAACTTGGAGCTTGCAATTTTATGCACAGCTTGCATAGCTTCACAGAATGGTTGCTTTTGTTGAAAAAGTAATCAGAAGCTTATAATATTCTTCATATTAATTGTGTGTGAACAAAGAGTTCGTAGAAAGAAGAACAAATATTAATTAGTTTTTGGAAAACAAGCCAGCATGCTACCAGTATAAAGGATGGTGCAGAAGCTCTATATGCTGGCATATTTATACAGTGATTCCATTTTCTTTGCCAAAGGAAAATGATTAATTTGTTTTGTCATTTCTTGTTTGTGGTCCTTCTTAGCTTTGTAATACAGTTCAAGAGTCCCTTGAATTCTTGATAAAGCCAAAGGCAGTTATTTCATTTCATAATTTAATAATTTTAATGCTGAAACTAGTTTCAGCAAATCAGGTTTTATTTCTTTATCTGCAAGCTTCAAAAATGGATAGAATTAAAAGAGATATGAAGAAAGAATAGCTAACAGTATTTCTTAGCATGACTACTCAGAGGACTTCCTACTGAATTCAGTGGGCTTTCTCATAAGTAAATGCATATAGAGTATTGGTCTTATTATTTTAGCCCAATGGAAGATATTTTATTGAAACCTATTCCACTTTCAGAACCTCAGATCAGCCTAAATAGCTAAATGTTATTTCAGTCAACTGAAACCTAAGTCAGGATTGTATCCAGTAAATTATGCATCTAACATCATGCATTGAATATTCAATACAATAGTCATAATGTGAATATAATCAAATTACATTCATAGGGAAAAGTACATTCTATCATACATTACTGAATTTGCAAAGAACTGTTCTAGTCTTGAAACATTGGAAAAATTGCAATATTTTACCTGTGTTGATTCAGTGTAATATAATTTTATTACACAAAAGAATGCTGTCATGGCTAAGCATGTAAGAATATATGTTTCATGGATTTGTTTATTTCCCATTAACAAACTCGTCAAGGTTGATTCCCAGTCTGACATAGGGAATTGATTCAAATAGCAAATTGCAAGTTTTCTCCATTATGAATAAAAATAATTGTTTCTCCACTGGAAGAAATTTTTAAAAAACCATTTTCCCTATAGTACATGGGAATGTAGTGATTCTAAATGAGAAATAGTAAGGTTTCATCATACCATTTCATGGTACTGAAATGCAGACTTCCTAATAGCTTTGAGAATAAAACTGAAAGCTGAATTGAACATGATGGAAACAAGAGAAATAATTTACCATAGAACGAACAAAAATAATGGGTACATTCCATGCACTGTTTTTAAAGTATGAGAATGTGCTTGGATCCCAAATAACTAAAGACATGTTTTAAGAGAAAACATAATGTGTTGTCAAAAGTGGAACTGCTAGCAGTATCCACAGTCCAATTTTCAAGATGGGTCCATTAGTTGGGTTTTGGCAAGTACCACTGGAAAAACAAGAACATGTTTATGTAAGTTTACTAGTAAACATTTGGAGCATATTGTTTGGGTTGGCCCTGGCCCTGGAAGTGTTTTGTCACACCCTGCAAAAGCAGATGGAAAACACTGTAGGGATTTAATATACCCTTATATTAATCTCTATAGAACAACAGAATCACTGATTAAAATTAGTAGTAGGAAAAATACGATCCTTATAATTACAATTAAACAAAAACAAATGTTTCAAAGTTCAAGAAATGCAGTGTCTTGGAAAAATATTAAAGAAATGTACTAAAAATAAAATGATAGCAGTTCAGAGGAAATTAGGAATGGTAAATTATATCTCAGAATTAATCTCCAACCTGACTATCTATGCCACTAATCTGAGGGCATTACTGTGCAGAGTCATGGTCTGGCACTGGACTGTAGAACATGACAAGAAATTAAATTACTATACATTAAAAATATTCAGTAAAGTAACCAATAAACCATCTTCACATGCAACCAATAACAGCTTGTATTCTGTTTTATTTCAGGAACTTGACCTATTTTGGGTGCCAGGTGCATATACATCATGTGCATTAACCCTCAGAGAACAAATGTTTGCAGAGTTAGAAAAGAAAATGATAGTACTATTGTTGAAAACTGTGAAGGGGTTATACTTCACAGAAGGAAAGCTGGATAATAAGAAGGAAAGCTGGATAATAAGAAGCACTTTAATCCTGAACTTTGCATAAGGGCCATAAAGCTAAGCCATTCCAAGAATCATTCCATGAGGGGGGGGACACTTGCTGGGGTTACTGCTTTAAATCTGTGAACAATTGTCATTTGTTGGTATAAATGTGTGTACAATCAGAATTACAGAAAGTAAGAGCTGAAAAAACTGTAGAAAGTCATTCTACATATAAGCATATACTGTATAGTTGGGAAAAATGCACCTTTTTATCATTTTATAGGTATAAATATTGTAGATCATCTTCACTGGATAAATAGAAATGCCAAGGAATAATGCATTCATAGTTTTAATGTATCTTCCATTGAAATTTTATCCTTATCAGTACAGCTTGCTTGATTGCTATGTAATGAATGTAATCTTTATCAAAGATGTACATCTCTTGCTACATTTCAAGGTTTGGACTTTCAGAATTTAATAAAAAACAATATGGATAATAAAGAAAAAAGCAAAGGCCATCTTTGCTTTTTAAAAAATTCTGATTATCAAACTTCTTGGTGAATGATGTGGTAGCCTACTGGTGAAGAAGCTCGCCTCCCACTCAGAAGGTGGACAGTTCAATCCTAGACAGCAAATGTTTTTCTCCTTGGGTACAAAGAAAAAAATCTGCTGCAGGGCATCCAGCCAGTAAACACTCAGCTCCATCCAGTTGCCCTGACTCTACCCCAAAAATAGGGACTACAGGGATGTTAAAAGGGAGTGTTAGGGTTTTTTTAAAAAATCAAACTTCTTGGCAGAGGAACTATTATATTAGTGAAATGTGTCCTAAATATATCATATTCCAGTATTTTCAACAACATTCCCAAACAGTTAGCTGGCTTTAAACCTAAATAGAATGCTCCTTTTTAAGTATGTATGCATTACTTCAGTTGTGAATTCCAGAGTTAACTTTCATCCCCCTCCCTACACACTTTGCCATTCTGTCCTAAGATATGTGAGAATTAAAATTGGTTTTGGGCTAAAAATATTGGATAGAGTTGAGGTCATCAAGCAGGTCATTCCTAAAAAGGGCATCACATGCTGAGATAAAGCAATGCAAGGTTGCAAGATCATACTTATTCCACTGAGATATCAATGGGAGAATTACAATAGAATGCAGCATGCCAATTTTTATTTCTGAGTCCTGTGCTCTTGTCCTCTTTTGGGAACGGTGTTCTTGGCATCTGGCTGCATCCCATGAAGGGAGTCCAGAAGGTCAATGGACACGTGGTGGAAAGACCAAGAATTGAATGAAGTGGAGAAGGCAATAAGCTGTCAAAAGCTGAGCTAGTGCTTTTTCAGAAAAAAGGGAAAGATACTAAAGCCAATGTTTTATTGCTAACTTTTTGATTTAGGTTCATATTTTTATATGTAGGCTAAAACAGCCTAAAATCCTTTCAGTAGTGAATTAGGACTTAGAAGTCCATTGCCAAGCAAATATCTTGCAGGAAATATCACTCTCCATGTTAAACATGAGTCTCAATTATTGCACACACATAAAATGAGGTGGGGCTTCAAGCATTATTTGCTCCTGCCATTTTGAAGCTGGTTGCTTCAAAGCATGCCCTGATAGGAACTAGACACTAAATCCCCCTTTAACCCATTATAGTGTATTCTTTAAGATTTCTGTCTTATTGATTCTTTCATGCCTATAGAAATCTGGATTGTATAGTTTGCAAACTTCTAAATCGGACTCCTTTTCTTGGCAATACACTTGGACTTGTGATAAGCCAAAGAAATACTGGGACCAGATTTTTGTCTTAGAATCATAAGGCTGGAAGAGATCTTGCAGGTCTTCTAGTCTTGCTCAAGAACATTGTATTATCCCAGACAAATGGTTATCCAGTCTGTCCTTGAAAACCTTCAGCAATGGAGCACCCGTAACTTTAGAAAATAATCTGTTTCCACGTTGCCGGAAATTTCTCCTTAGTTCTAGGTTGGATCTCTCTTTAATGAGCTTCTACCCATTGCTTCTTGTCCTCAGGTGCTTTGGAGACTAAGTCAACCCCCTCTTCTTTGTGACAGCCCCTCAGACAGCTACCAATCCTTCTCTTGACTAGGTTAGACATACTTAGTTCCCTTAACTGTTCATCATATGTCTATGGAGATTCTCAGTCAACCAGGTTGTCCCATGAACACTGGACTTTCTGGTTTTTCTTTGAAGCCATTTCATTTCTCACACAAGAAGCTTCTTCAGCTTCAAGATGAGAAGCAAAACATATTCAAAGAAAAACCAGAAAGTACAGGTGCCTCTAGAAAAAGCACCTTTGGGATTTCCATCATGTGGTTTATGACCTTCAGCCATATTAACTTTGTTGCTCTTTTCTGCACACTTTCTAGGATTTCGGCAGGAAATGGCTTGTATTTATTAGAAATGTAAAGCAAAAGTTGAGGTTGCAATTATATTTATATTATACTACACCAAAAACATTTAGAAGTCAATTTCCTTTCCTTTTTCTTTTGCACTTTTTCTGATCTTTATTGCCATTTGCACAATAAACTCTAATAAAACCTTTTTCAAAATTGCTAATAAACTGAGCAATTTTATGACATATTTTAATAAGTGTTCATATGTTTCTTTTTAGGTCACTAAAACCCCAGTGACTACAATTTTAACCCCATCTGCAATTTCCTAACATACATACAGTGTGTCAGTCACCCCAAAATTGTCATAGGAAGACTGAGAAGGGCAAGGACTGGAATCCAGAGGTGGTATTCAGCAGGTTCTGACCAGTTCTGGAGAACTGGTAGTGGAAATTTTGAGTAGTTCAGAGAACTGGCAAATACCACCTCTGATTGGAGATTTTACAGTAACCTTCCCCTGCCATGCCCACCAAGCCACGCCCACAGAAACGGTAGTAAAAAAAATTGAATCCCACCACTGCTGGAAACTAAATCCTATTCCCCTTCTCAGTTGGTATTCTGGTTGAAATCCCCTCTCTCCCACCCCCAACATGGAAATTAGCTAATCTCCCCAGTATGAGACACTTTTTTAAAAAATTGAATTGCCTGAAAGATGGGAATGATGCCATGAGAATAAACCTTGACTGGAGGTCATTTATGGTCAATTCCAAATTAAAAGAAGGCTGCTCAGTTGTTCTTAAGTCATCAGATGTCTAGTGTACTTGAGGTCAGCTTCATGTTACTATCTTGTTTTTCAAGAATATGTTATTACAAATATATCTCTAAATGGTTTTATGTGTCTTCTGCTGTGGGCCTGTGTGTATGTAACCATTTGAGTATATTTTAATATACAGAATGGTATTTTCAATTCAAAAAAAATCATATAGTAGAAACTTTTCATTTTCCCATAAACTATAGCTAAAGTTTGAGATTTTAAAAGGTTCTTTTATCTTCATCTAGCAATCATGAAAGCAATCTGATAGTTTATCCCATCTGCTATAAAGAAGCTTAACAAGAATGATACCAATTATGACTACTCATGTCAAAAATCTAACTGGAGGGAGGAAAGAGCTCGAATATGGGAAGTGATTAGATTTTATAACAAGACAATAGTAGTTGTAAAGACTATAACAATGACTGCAATATGGCAATTTTGGGAGAGGCTGGAGATAAAGAGATTATGAGCTCAGTGTTCAGTTGTGATAGCTATAATTCCCTGCAATGGAGAGTTCTGAGACCAATTAATAGCCTTTAGCCCAGCCAAAGTTCCTACAGTAAATGCAGAGAAAGACTGAATATTGATGGCATACATTGTTTGACTACACAGGAAAAAAAAAAGGAGAGATGTCAATAGCCTTTCTCTGATTCTCCGGAGTTGTACCAGAATAAAAGTCATTGTAGAAAATAACTGCAGATGTAATTGTGAATGTCACACATATTAATTTATAAAAATATGTTTTATTTCAGGACACAATTCCATAATTTATTCTATTGTTTGCATCTTGTTACACAATACGTTAAGTGTTATTGTACATGTCACAAAGCACTTTGTATCCTCTTGTCATGTAGTTCCCCAAATAGACATGTGTACATGTAGTTGATATGCTTGATCTAGGAAAATATTAGGGGATGTCTATGGTTTTCACAGGGAAATAATTTCTCATTAGGTGTTTAAAAAGCTGAAATGTCGGTTTTCAATTTTTGTAGTTTGGCAAATATTTTCTGACATTTTATTGGTGAGTTGAGTCCATTAATATTTATTGACCAAATCCCCCATTCTTCATCTGTTTTCTTAAATGTATCCTGTTCTCATACTTCTCGTGATTCTAGATTTCTTTGGCTCTTCATATTTCCTTCCATAGTATTCTATCTTATCTCCTCCTCTTCTCTTAGGTCTTTCCATTTCTTGTGGTCTTTCTTTTTCTTCTATTGCTTGTCCTGAGTCTCTACCTCCTGTTATATCATTTTCTTCTCCTTGATCTCCTGAATCTTCTCCAATATTGCAGTGTTGCTTGTAAAAATCTTCAGCCTTTTCCATGGTGTCAAGCTTGTAACTTTTGTCCTGCCAGGTTACCATTATCCCTTCCAGTGTTAGCCATCTGAAATTGAAGTTACTTTTTTTTAATCTTGTCGTCAAAAACTGGTAGTTTCTCCTTAAACCCCTCATTCTTTTTGGAACCTGTTTTAAAACTATATTCTTGATCTAGGAAAATATTAGGGGATGTCTATGGTTTTCACAGAGAAATAATTTCTCATTAGGTTTATAAAAAGCTGAAATGTGCCAAAGATCTAGCAAAGAAAAAAAGCTGCCATTAAGACTTTTTGAGAAAGTTAGATTTTAACAGTTTGGGTTGCCTATTCCACAGCAGACTGAAGGCCACTTGTGAATTCTGGAAATCATGTTTATCCTTCCTCTACGGAGGAAGAAGATTGAGGCAAAACTCAAGAAAATCTGCTAATTATGAGAGATTCCCAGATAAGAATAATGTCCTATCCCATGCACGACATTCACACACAGATCCACAAAGGAGTATATTTCAAAGGCTTTACTTGATTTGAATCCTTAGAGTAGCATGTAGATTCTAAACAGTTCCAAATCCTTTGAAAATTTACAAGCAAGGTTACAAGAAGCAAAAGTTCCAAGAAGCAGTTAGAAGCATCATTAGTCTACCAATTGTTCATTATGTGTCATCAGCTACTCCAGGTTCAAAATCACTGAATTTTTACAGGCAGACTTTTCAGGTCACAAACAGAATATCCAGTAAGCAGACTAGTATTTCCAAACTAAATAATTTGAAGTAACGTCCTGATCTTTCAACTCTTCAGAGTGAGAGCTGGCTGTGACAGATAATTAATAGTCTTGATCAAACTCTAAGATGGGAATTTGTCCATAGCCACACCTGTGCTACATTATAAAATAAACAAATTGATATGGTAGTAAAACATTACTTTTGTAGAGAGAGACTTTAAGCTAGGAAGGAAAACAAACTACAAATCAGGTTGGGTCATTCCAACGTGTATTTTGAAGTCTTGGCTGGCTGGAAAGGAAATGTACTCAGAGTTACTTATTTGAATTGCACTCTTCCGTCTTTGAAGTTAAGTCAGGAATAATAACAACAATTTCATATGAAGGGCTTTGTTTGCTAGAGTTTGTGTGGTTGGATTTTGAGGATTTGGCTGCTGGATATGTTATAGCTATAGATGAGAGCTGAGCACTGGGTGTCAGCCAAAGGTGAGTAAGCAGCCTTAAAAAGACCACACCAGGTCCTTCCATCAAAAGTACTATCCATCCCTGAACAGAAAAAGCCACCACGCAAGGCATTTGGGAAGTCAAGCTACAATGAATAATCACCAAATGGAGAATGGATTAGTATCCACTTATAAACATCTAACTAGGCTGTGGAAAACAAAAGTAGATGGAGAAAAGGATATATGTGTTTGAAGGAGGGGGGGAAACCTCAAAAAGTGTTTTGTACTATGTTTTTCATTAAATCATGAGAACTGACAGTGAAAAATAGGCATCAGAAGTGACAAATAAGCTTGCAGAACTCCAACCTAAGCATGCTTGGGCTGTGCAATATTAAAAATATCTGATCACGTTGCTTTTGAAGGTTATATATATTATTTTAAATAAGTTGGCTTTCTTCCCAAGTCCTTTTTTCAAAATATTTATTGTTGCTTCTTGTATTCCCATATAATAGCTTTCTCTGGTATCCTCCAGATATATTAGACTTCTATTTCAATGAGCCAGCATGAATGATACTTTAGGGAGTCACTAACGGGTACATTTTTGTCTGGAAGCAAAGTGCCCTCAATATGGTTTCACAGCAATATGTGAAAAATGTTCATGTTCTTCTATGCCGTTCTTCCAATATATATTTATCAACACATGAAGGAATTCTGCATAGCAGGCAGCTAAGAAAATTATGATACAGGCTTGTTCTGAAATGTTGCTGTAGATTTTTTTTGTTAAGGGTCAAACTGATTTGTTTACAATAAATAACAGTAAGTAAAAGAGGACTTTCAAGCCATTTGTCAAAACTTTTTGGGCGTACATTCATCTATAACTGGGGGTTGTGCAGTCACCCTGAATTAAATAAAATAATTAGAAGCCAGTGCAACATTATTTGGTCACATGGTGAGTCCAGGAACTCGGTAAGAAGGGTTCAAACAATATATGTATCTAACTTTATATTTAAATGTGCATGTATTTATATTCTTACAAATTACAATTCTTACAAATTGATATATGTAGGTAAATTATTAGCAACTGCTCCTTATCTAAGAAACAAGTCAAATGGGTTAACAGTTGTTAGAAGTATCAATTTTAAAGAGATATGGAGAGTACAGGTAGTCCTTGACTTCCCACAGTTCATTTAGTGACTGTTCAAAGTTACAACCATACTGAAAAAAGTGACCGATGACTGTTTTTCACACTGACAATCATTGTAGCATCCCCATGGTCACATGATCAAAGTTCAGATGCTTGGCAACTGACTCATATTTATGATGGCTACACTGCCTTGAGGTCATGTGATCACTTTCTGACAAGCAAAATTAATGGGAAAACCAGATTCACTTAACAACCATGTAACTAACATAACAAATCCAATGATTTGCTTAACAACTGTGGCAACAAAGGTCATAAAACTCACTTAAGAGGAGAGCAAATTGAAGAAGGGGGAACAAGAAGGAGTCACATCCCATTCGGCGGAAAGAAAGAAACATGCAATATTCCATGGATTCATTCTTTCCATTGGGAAAGACCATCTATGCTTCAGACTGGACCAATATTTTTGACACTTGGCAACTTTCAGATGAGTGGACTAACTCCTAGAATTCTCCAGTCTGTAGAAGGAATTCTGGGAATTGAAGTCCAGCTTAAACTTGCCAAATTTGAAAAACACTAGATTATCAAATGAGAAAACCAAAGCTACCACCAGTCCCTGACCGAGTACAGGTGAAACTCGAAAAATTAGAATATTGTGCAAAAGTTCATTTATTTCAGTAATGCAACTTAAAAGGTTAAACTAATATATGAGATAGACTCATTACATGCAAAACAAGATAGGTCAAGCCATGATTTGTCATAATTGTGATGATTATGGCTTACAGCTCATGAAAACCCCAAATCCACAATCTCAGAAAATTAGAATATTGTGAAAAGGTACAATATTCTAGGCTCAAAGTGTCCCATTCTAATCAGCTAATTAAGCCATAACACCTGCAAAGGGTTCCTGAGCCTTTAAATGGTCTCTCAGTCTGGTTCAATAGGAATCACAATCATGGGAAAGACTGCTGACCTGACAGTTGTGCAGAAAACCATCATTGACACCCTCCTTAAGGAGGGAAAGCCTCAAAAGGTAATTGCAAAAGAAGTTGGATGTTTCCAAAGCGCTGTATCAAAGCACATTAATAGAAAGTTACGTGGAAGGGAAAAAGGTGGAAGAAAAAGGTGCACAAGCAGCAGGAATGACCGCAGCCTGGAGGGGATTGTCAGGAAAAGGCCATTCAAAAGTGTTGGGGACTTTCACAAGGAGTGGACTGAGGCTGGAGTCAGTGCATCAAGAGCCACCACACACAGATGGATCCTGGACATGGGCTTCAAATGTTGTCAGAAGCGTCTTACCTGGGCTAAAGAAAAACAGACCTAGTCTGTTGCTCAGTGGTCCAAAGTCCTCTTTTCTGATGAGAGCAATTTTTGCATCTCATTTGGAAACCAAGGACCCAGAGTATGGAGGAAGAATGGAGAGGCACACACTGCAAGATGCTTGAAGTCCAGTGTGAAGTTTCCACAGTCTGTGTTGATTTGGGGAGCCATGTCATCTGCTGGTGTTGGTCCACTGTGCTTCATTAAGTCCAGGGTCAATGCAGCTGTTTACCAGGAGATTTTGGAGCATTTCATGCTTCCTTCCGCAGACGAGCTTTATGGGGATGCTGACTTCATTTTCCAGCAGAACTTGGCACCTGCCCACACTGCCAAAAGCACCAAAATCTGGTTCAATGACCGTGGAATTACTGTGCTTGATTGGCCAGCAAACTCGCCTGACCTGAACCCCATAGAGAATCTATGGAGCATTGCCAAGAGAAAGATGAGAGACATGAGACTGAACAATGCAGAAGAGCTGAAGGCTGCTATTGAAGCATCCTGGTCTTCCGTAACACCTCAGCAGTGCCACAGGCTGGTAGCTTCCATACCACGCCGCATTGAGGCAGTAATTGCTGCAAAAGGGGCCCAAACCAAGTACTGAGTACATATGCATGCTTATACTTTTCAGAGGTCCGATATTGTTCTATGTACAATCCTTGTTTTATTGATTGCATGTAATATTCTAATTTTCTGAGATTGTGGATTTGGGGTTTTCATGAGCTGTAAGTCATAATCATCACAATTATGGCAAATCACAGCTTGAACTATCTTGTTTTGCATGTAATGAATCTATCTCATATATTAGTTTCACCTTTTAAGTTGCATTACGGAAATAAATGAACTTTTGCACGATATTCTAATTTTTCGAGTTTCACCTGTAGATATCTAGACCGCATATGACATACTGCTAAAAGCTTTGCCTTTTCTCAAAAGGACCTCTTCTATCCGTCTGATTATAATAAATGGAAATCCCTCTGACCTAAATAGCTAAGCAGAAGGAAAAGTGGAAATGATTAGGAAGCCAATGTTAATTTGTTTGTGAAGTTGAATAGGAGCCTAATTTTCTATATACATTGGCTATACATATTGTCTACAAATTGATACTGTAGGTATTATCTAAGAATACTAAGGACATTTGTTCTTAGAAATAAAACATAAACCAGAGGCTGGCACTTTGCATTGCAATATGCCAAAAGTACCAGGTTATTAATTTAATTAAAAGGAGTTTAACAAATACAATAAAGTAGAACAGGAAAGTTGGCAGACATTGTAAAGCCTCAAGGGCTTATTTAAATAACACCAGGATGGGGACATATGAATCCCAGGATATATCATTCCAATGATGATGATTTTACTGTATTAAATTTGTATCCCAATCAACTCTTACCAACTCAGGCAATATGGGGAAAAGGCCTGCTTCATTAAAGCTCATTATTCCAGGTGCCATGTATATAATGTTATCAATATTCTTCAGCTTTCTATAAATGAGTTATTGGCTAGGAGTCATAGATCATGCCTCCAAAACCTAAAAACATATGGAACATTTCTGTTGCTCTTCCTACCCTTTGGAACATCTCAGCCCCTTGAGATTCAATTAACTCATATGCTGCTTCCTTTTGGAAGGCATTAAAGAGTATTTTTTCCCCTCAAGCAACAGGTCTGAGATGGTCTGACATGCTGGAGGAGGGTATGTATATACGTGTTTATTTATGGTGTTTATGTGTTCCCATGTTTCTGCTTTTGATTGTGTTTTTAATATTTTATTTCATTATGTGGTTTTGTATTTATTATTCCATTACTGATGCCACCTTGGGTTGTATAATTAATAGGGCAGCTATATAAATTGATTAAATAAATGGTAAATAAACTTTGAGAAGAGCAATAACCTTGGTTTATACAAACCAAATAGCAAATGCATGGTTGAAAGCAGGAAGCACAGTTGGATGAATCAGGTTCATTTTATTACATTTTACAATTTTTTAAAAATAACTTCTTCAGAGTTTTTTTTAAAACTCAGTTAAAGAATCTCAGTTTATCTAAACTATGAAGCTACCAGCTACATTGAAGCTGGATAGACAGACCAAAACTATAATTTATATGCAAACCAATACTTTTCAAAATTACCTTGACATTGTCCACATAGTAAAGTTCATCCCTGCACAATAAAGGATCACAATACTTGTCAAGATTTCTATATAACTCTTAAGTGCAAAGATTAATTGAATTCTGAAGTTCCTTATTTCACCCAATGACTGTAGCTGTAATAAAGGCCTAATTATATGTCTACAAGTATGTATGCAAAGTTAAACTCAACTTTCCCATCTTTGCTAATTTTTGCAATTCAAAAGCCATAGGCAATCTTGCTGAATAATTTTCAGTACTCTGTACATGTGATGGAATAAACAGAGGAAGGTCCCTTAAAATGTTAGCAAAATTTAAAATTAAATTCATCTTAACCTCATTTATCTTATCACATTACTCAAAGGAATACTGACAATCTGTCTACATTTTCTTTTATTTGCATCAGCATGGGGTAAGTTTAGAATTACCAATTAAGAAAGCTGTCTGGGAATTATCATATGAAGATGAACAATTCTCATAGCCTCATATCAAGATAAACAAAGTCTAACTTTCCAATCTTTCATACATCCCTAAAATGTTGCCATGGTTCAGATTTATTTCAATTTATATAATAGCAGTCTAGGATGCCAAACATATGCATTAATGAAATGAAAAAGAGGAATAGAAATCTCTGGTCTATCTCCAAGCATACAATATTAATGACATAGAATAAATTTATGCTCCCTTCTCCATTATAATTCCATTCATGTTTTCAGAATTTCTAATTATACAGCAAGAGGTTGTAAAGCCACATTAAAAAGAATGGAAGAAATGGACCATTCTTGGTATGATTTTGATATAAATGTTAGCAAGGATGAAGAGCACCATTAAGAAACCACCTGTGATTTTGATGTTGAGTAGAATCTTTCAATCGAAAAGATAAAAGTTTAGGAAAAATCAAAATATGCCAAAACCTACTAACAAAAGATAGTTATATTGCAGCTTCAGAGGACCCCCAAAGAAGTGGATTACCTGGACCTCTTTCAATCAGAGTTCAGGCCTGATTATGGAACAAGATGTGTCTTGTCTTTAATTTTCTGGCTGAATATAGAGTATCTTGTCTCTAATTTTCTGGCTGAATATGACAGATAGTTAAACACTACAAAGGCTTCCATACAAAGTTTCTTTATTGGATTATATCAGGCATCCTCAAGGTATAACTCAAAGTTGAGATTCACCTAATGTCCAAACTTTGCATTGTCGTCTTCATAGTGTGAAAAGATAGTTATCTTCATCCCATAATGATACAGCAAGGGGAGACTCCAGCACGTTGCTCGGTCCAAGTAAGAATGAAGAAAACTCCCCCCAACCCAACTAGAGGTCAATCAGGGACCAATCAGGATTATAGATGTGACCACATGACATGAACTACATCTCTCATGAGGCATTAACTACATTTTCCATGAGGCATTCCCTTAAGGGGACAGCTCTCACTCCCAAACTAACTATATACTGTTTAACCAGCACAAGATGGCAGTGATCTCACTCTTAGATAATCTCTGATAGGATGTGGGTGATGCATCTATCCGTGCTGTTCTTTACATCTCAGCAGCTTTCAGTGCAATCAACCATGGTATGGTTCTTGGACATTTCTGGGAATTGGGGAGGGGAAACATGGACTTGTTCTTGTTCTCCTCCTTCCCCCGCAGCTGGTCCCAGTTGGTATTTATTGGGGGAAAGGTCCAGCTGGTGGCTCCTCTTTTATGGAATGCCACAGGGCTGAGTAGCCTCTCCCCTCCTGTCTTGGCCTAGAATTCTGACTCTGAAGAAGACATTCCAATTGAACCAGTACAATGTCAGTTCAGGATACCCCAAACTAAGAACCACCCTGAGACTAATCAAACATAAACATTATCAGAAGAACTGGAGCATTCGGATGATGAGATCTGACTGCCAAGCAAGCCCTTGGATTCAGCAAGTGGAGAGTGGAAGTCAGAGCAAAGACACTCACTGAAGTTGCTTGCTAAGCAAGAGAGAAACAGTGTTAATTGAAGATAGCTGTCTGCACCCAGATTTAAAATGCAATCCTGACCCATGGTTCTCTGTTGGAATAGCTGTATTTGCTTTAGAAAATCAGTCATTAGTAGGAGGGATGTTGGTCACCAAATTGAGTAAGTGTTTAAAAGTAGCTTTTTCTATCTGATATAACCTCTTTAACAATATGTTAAGTCATCTAAGTAACAGTAGATTTTCTAAATACTGTAGCATAAAAAGATACCCCGTATTGTAACAAAGGCCAGTAAAATACTCAGCTGTCTTATTAAGCTTGATGATGAATTGAGATGACCTTCTCTTTTATATGCCCCTATCCATGGAATGTGCAGATTCTAAATGTACATCTTCTTTTATCTTCCTTGCCTTTTTTGATGATGACTTTCTCTTTTTTAATGCATCAGTGACCACCCTAAAAGTCAACCAGAGTAGTAAACATTCTCTCTTAGCACAGCAAATTAACATGATGAACAATGGCCTCATTCTAAAGTTGTTACTGTGATAGACAGAAAGATTACACATTTTCAAAGAGATAGTTTAATTATCTAGCAAAGCTTTCAAAGAGAAGTGTTTACAACATTTTATCTTTATGCAAAAGGATTTATTAGAGTCACATGATTCAAAAGATCTGAACCCATTGTTTTATTTCTACTGTCACCAATGATTTTATTTAGATGGATGCCTAAAGAGTAAGGACATGTGTGTGAACATTTGCAGATCAATTCTAAATATATTTATGCTTACTCAAAACTAAGTTTCACTATTTTCAGTGCAATTTTACTTGTAACTGCACACACATAATAGATAACCAGGAGTTTCAAACAGAGCTTCTCAGTGAGACCAAAGTCTGAGGCATTCATTTTTATGTGTCCTTGATCAAAGCAGTAAAGGAGAGCTCATAAACTGAAGTGTTCCCTTACATAGTGCAGTGAATTTTATTAAATAAGTTTACATTTATTAAACAATGCATCCAACAATATATTGAAATGTTGCATATGATTATGGTTAAATAACATATTCTGTTACATGTTTCAGTGGAAGCAACTATGCACACTTTGCAATGAAAGAAAATAAAATATGTCTTCAATTTGGTTGAGAGTAGTTATGTAAGAATTAATTTGATGGGCACTTATCTGGAAGTAAGCTTACTGAACTGAATAGGCTCAGGGTGTGCTTTATAAGAATAGTCTTATCAGATATGTGATTATAATGGCATTCCTGTTTAGTTAATGAAAGCCCAGTCAGCTGAAAGAATAAATTATTGGTCCTTTCCCACTCTGCAAATGATTAGCTTGTTCCATCTCTTTCCAGAGATTTGAAAGAGGTAGGTTCGTTTGTTCATATGATGGAAAAAGCTTACAACTTCAAGCTATATAGCATTTCTGGATATATTTTGAGCAGTTGGCTCAATAGCAGGAGAGATTACAAAGACTAGGCATTATTGTTTCCAACTTGTATTCAAAAAAAGGATGAGAAGCTGGTGATTGAAATCTCAGTCTGAGACCTTGTGTTTACCCAGAAGTTTAATCTTTTGCATAAATTGGATTCCGTTCTTCCTCCTATTCAACATTTATAAGCAGATGGAGCATAGTAGGTTGAGTGTTGCAATAATATTTCTTTCAAGTATGCTACTGTGCTTATGCACTGAATTATGAATTGGATTCGCATACCAATGTTGGCACTGATACAGTGAATAAAGACCTGAGATCTCCTTTCCTGGCCCTAGCTTCTGCTCTGGGATAGTTCTTGTGATTCTAATTTCCTTGGGCTCCTCTGTGATTTCCCTTTTCCCATTATTCTCATCCTTATTATCTGTTATGTTTACCTTTTTATGTACAACTGACATTTCCTTCTCCTCCCTTCTCACTCCTTCTTCGTCTTCTTCCCCTTCTCTATTTAATTGTTGTTCAAAAAACATCGCTGCTTTTTCCAGGTGTCTAGTTTGTATTTCTTTTCACACCATGTCACCATTATACCTTCCGGGACCAACCATCTAAAATTAACACTACGTTTTATAAGTTTAGTTGTCAGGAATTGATAGGGTCTTCTTAGGTCTCTTACTCTCTTAGGGGTTTGTTTAAGTACTATTATTTGTTTATCAGCATATTCTGGGGTGTTATCTCTGGATCTGTATAAAATTTCATCCCTAAGGGACTTCTTAACCAGCTTGACATGTACTTCCCTTGGTAGATTGAATCTCCTTGCGTAATTAGTTTGTACTCTATAAAGCTCATCAATTTCCTTCATCAAGTCCTCCTTTCCTGTCTCTAAAAAGTTAGCCAATATGCCTGCAATGACCTCCCATAAATTTTCTCCTTTTTCTTCTCTTACATTTTGTAGTCTCAGGTAGTGAGCTGCCTTTTCTGATTCAAGGTATATTATCGCTGTTTCTAATTCTTTATTTTCTCTTTCTAGTTTATTAGCTCATCTATCTTTATTCATCTTTGTTTCAATTTCTGTTATTTTCTCCTGATTTTTCCTCATCTCTTGCTGGAATATTTCAAATTTTTCATCTATTTTTGTATTTTGTCCTTTAAATCTGTTCTCACAGACCCTATTTCATTTTTCATGTCTTCGTGATTTTTAATCATCATCTCCTGCATATTTAGTAACAGACCTTGTAGGTCTTTAGAAGAATTAGAACGATCTTTTGGAAGCATCTCATCTATTGCCCTCTCATGGGAGGGCTCATCACAGCTGTGATGGTCGATGTTTGGCTGGGTATTTTTCTGACTGTGCCAGTCCTAGAGACATTAGTGGTACTCGTCATTCTCCAAAGTTTTCCAACAGTTTTCTCCACAATGATAATTAAAGTTTACCTTCTCCCCCTATTTTCCTTCCCCCAAATCTTCTCACCCTCCCAGCTTCCTTCCCCCTATCATAAATTCATAAAAGGAAGTATATCTATATTCTCTTATCTAAAGTAGAAACTATTGTTAAATCGTTTTCTATGTCAACAAAGTTATCTAAATATATTGCTAATAATATAATATGATTATAATTAATTAATAATTATCTAATATATTGCTAAAATTTTACCTATTCATGCTTAAACAATTTCATTAAATCAGTAATTGTACAATACTATCCTTAATTGATTAAGCTCATTAATTAATTAATTAGTTGTTCTAATTGCTCTAATCGATATACAATTTCATTAACACATAAACACAATGATTAAGAGTACTTTGTTTCTAAGTTGGCTACTATAGTATAAAATTAATTAATTTGCTAAGTTATATACTTCAAAGTTTTTAAATAAATGTTTAAATACTTCTAAATGCTTCTAAATGCAAGAAAATAATAAAAGGGGAAGGAAGGGGGGCCTTGCGAGAGGAAGAGGGGGGAAGGGAAAAATCAGACAAAGTGAAAATTTAAGAACTGCAAAGTTGAAGATTAAGGAAAAAGGGGTAGTATATCACTGTTCAGTTCAGTTTGTTCATGATGAAGCGTGACTCTTGAAGTTTCTGTAAAATCCTCCCCTCCTCCTGTTTCTTCTTTTTCCATGATTTACCATCTTCCGGATCTCGTGCCCGATAAGAAGTTTGCTGTGTGACTCAGCAACTTTCCTTGTTCAGATCAGTTCAAATCAGTGAACTTCAGCTCTGTTTAATTGTTGCCTTAGAATTTATTAAACTGTTTCTCCTCCGATATCGTTTAAACAGCTTTCCCCAAGCCTTTGTGTTTAAGAATTTGATTTATGTAGAGTCCACAGCGTATGTTTAAATCAACTCCGCTGCTATTTTTTAGTCCAGACAGGGGGGAAGCACATTTCTTCGTACTTCATACTTTAGTTCTATTGAAATCCAGCCCAAAACCATGTGTCCTTATCGAGCAGTGTGTAATTATTCAATTGTCCGATCTTCTCCTCCTTCTAGCGTTTTTATCTGTTGTTCCTTCCACTCCTTCTGCTCACCATGGATCTTGCTGTTCAACCACCCTCCTAGATCAGAGCTGCTATCTTTTCCTCAAATATTTTAAAAGTTTTTTATTGGTGTCTAAGTTGTCTCCAATTAATTTCTTTGCTTACTGGATGATTCTTTAAGCTCGCAAAGCTGTACCTTGGTTCTGCTTGGTCACCGCTAGTGTAGCTGGCTGTCAGCACTTGGGGGTGGCCATTGCTGGTCTCCCGCTCCTTCGCCCGCTCGTTCCTGGTTCACCCCAATTCTGCCACGGACCGCCATTTGTGACTTCTCTATGGGGACCCCTCTCCTTTGGAAGCTCTCCAAGCTCTCTTTGGACTCTGTAGAGCCCCTGCGAATGGAGGATGAAGGTCCGTGCTCCACAGAGTCGTCTGCCCGCACATCCCTTCTCTCTGACAGCCAACCGGAAGTCCTGGGATAGTTCTCATTGGTATCACTTGATATATATCACTTGATATCCCATTGATATCACTAGTGTATATCGATTGGAACTCTCTTGTTGATAATTCCCATTGATATCACTAGTCTAGTGTATAAGAGAGATAAGGAAGGAAGAAGGAAGGAAGGAAGGAAGGAAGGAAGGAAGGAAGGAAGGAAGGAAGGAAATTAATTATGTGGTGCAAAGGCATATGATTAGATTTTTGGTTCTCAAACTGTGTCACAGCATCCCAGACAGCTACTGTTAACTTCCAGGGATACTACAGTTTAACATAGTGATACATTTGTTGGACACTGAAAGAATTATAACAGTGAGCACTGTATAATTATAACAGAGAGAGCACTGTTATAAGCCTAGGAATTCTATGAACTATAATAAACTGTATGCTTTAAGCAAAAAAAAATGCAATGTTACAGAAATGACTTCCTTTAGTCTCAAAGATATATAAAAATGGGTTTGATAATAGAACATTTTCCTTTTCTTTTTCCCCCACACACATTGATGAAATTATGTAAGAACAGACCTGTCTTTTTTATAAAGTAAAATTGATAGGAATTCTTCCCTTTTCCCTCTTTAGCCAGAGGTGAAATGCTGCTGGTTCAGCCCAGTTCACTTGAACCGGTAGTAAAAAATGTTACTGGTTCCGTCGAACCAGTATTTCTGATGATCAGCTGAGTGATGATCAGCTGTGCCATATGATTTAGATTAGCTAGAAAGCAAAAATTGTTGTGGCACAGCTGATTCCCCCCTTGCTGTTGTACTTTCCTCAGAAGGCTTCAAAATGCTTGTTTTTTTCAGCGCCCAGGAGGCTTCCCTAAGGCCCAGTAGGCCAAAAATGGGACATGGAGGGTGCTGTGAAAGAAGAAAAGAAAAAAAGACTTTTGACCTCCCAGTCACATGCCTACCTGGCCATGCCCACCAACCATGCCCACCTAGCCACACTCACAGAACTGGTAGTAAACAAAATTGAATCCCACCACTGCCTTTAGCCCATGTGATAGGAAAATGATAATGCTGTGGGCTTTTTAAAAATTTTGCTTTACCATTCCAGGACTGGTAAAAGGGAATGGGGAATATACCTATTTGGAGGCCTTGTGAAACATGTTTGGACAGTCTATCAAATCATTGTAGCCAAATGAAAAAAAGTATTTCAGTCTCCAGCCAGAAACAAGTAGTTAAGACTCATGTGTAGAATGTACACGTGTATTGTTTTGTATGGGACTACAGTCTTGGGCAGCCTATTTCTTTTCTTTTCTCTTTCAAATCTGTAAGATGGCATAGGACCATATGACTGGGCTGTTTAAAGAAAGACTCCTCTAAGATATGTTTATTATTGTTGCTACTGTGGTTATTATTGTTATTCATTAAACATAACATTCCAGGTCTTCTAATGTACATTTCTGAACTGTGAATAAATCAGAATGTACTAATCAGTATGTCAGAACAAGGTGGACTGTCTATTTCTAGAACTGGGGTCAAACTATGAAGCTGGTCATATTCTTATATAGTCCTAGTTCCTATATGTAAGAAATGGGAAGTGTGGACCATTTAGATAAAAACAGCATAAAAGGCATAGAATAGTATTCATATGATTGCATTTCAAAAGGCCGCCATGCTTCACAAATGCCCTTCAGCTGAGTACAGATTGTGTTCTTAAAGATTATTCTAGATTTGCACATAATTAAATCATGCTTTGACTGGCCATTATGTTGTCCAATGAATTACATGCCAAAGAGCCTTTCTAAAAGAAAGGCAACTGGACTTTTCCACAATAAAGTTTGTGTTAAAGCACTGCAGTCAGCAAGTATATTTTAGCAGGACACTTCAAGGGATTTCTAATAAAACAGAAAGCTGATTGAATGTTCTTTTTAATCTGTGTTGTGCCAAATGACACCCAAGATTACTGTCTTCAGTAAATAGTTTAGAAAATAAATGATTACCTAGCCATAACTTTCTTTAAGGAAATAATGCTATGTTTGAATATGATTCTATAAGGTCTTGTTGCCATGTATTAAACATCCTTAAGAAATAGTTGTATAGGCAGAATAGAATCACAGAATCAGAGAACTGGAAGGGGCCATTTACACCATTCCCCCCCCCAATCCGTGTCCACTCAGTGTAGGTGTTATGTATGTAGGTTTGAATGTTATTGGTTTATTTGAACTGTTCTTGTAAAATGTTAAATGGTATTGGTTTAAATAGTGCGGGAAGAAACCCTGCACTCCCATTGGCTGGCAACTATGGCTGCTGGCTATAAGAAGCAGCCGTAGCCCAGCCAAGTCGGGTCCATTCGAGTTGTAGTCACTGAATAAACTCTTTACTGAAGCTCTTCGCTTGACTCTTCATGCAAACTTAACACTGGCGACGAAGGTGGGATTGCCCTGAAGAAGAGACAATGGAAGGCAACAGAAGAGCGAGATGGCTGTGCTGAAACCCCCAGCCCCATTCGATCCGGCGGAAGACTGGGAATCGATCGGATCACTTCCAGATGTACCTGGAAGGAAACGACTCGCCAATATTCCCGAGAGAGGAAGAGGCGGTATTTCTCGCACTGTGGTCCGCAGTCTTCAAGATGGCGAAGAGCTGCAGAACTGAAGGTAATGGAATGGCCTGATTTGGAAAAGCTTTTAAGAGCCCATTACGCCACAAGTATCGTGCCTCATTAAGAGACACGAGTTTTACCGCGGGATCAAGGGAAAGCGAAAATGTTAATGACTTCGTGGCAAGCTTAAGGGACATTGGGGTGCTTGTGACTTTACCAACTTAGAAGAGGCCATGCATGATCGGTTTGTCCTAGGCCTCAAAGATAAGGTCTTACAAAGCAAACTGTTAATGAAACCTAAGATCACGTTTAAGGAGGCCATTGAAGAAGCTGTTTCAGTGGAAGCCACCAAGTCCTCAGCAGCGCCATGAAAAATATTAACAAGGCCTCAAGCCAGGCCTCAGCCAGGCCTCAAGCCATTCTGATGTGGAAAAATCCACAACAACCCATTTGAACAAATAGACTCTGATTCAGATTGCAGTGAGGTGGAGGAAGGAATTTTAGACTCAGAATGGAGAAGAAAAGGAAAGACCCTGGGAGAAAGAGGCAAGAATTTTATTGCAGAGGCTGTGGGGGGCACCCCGCACTGAATGCAAGTTCTTAGACACCATCTGCCTACGTTGTGAGAAAAGGGTCACCTAGCCAGAGTCTGCAAATCATCCAGAACTCCACCTAGTAGGAAGAAATTTCCTGAAAAGGATTTTAAGCCCAACAACTTCATTGAAAAGATGGGGGCAATTCAGAAGCAAATGGGAAGAATGAAACTCATCAAACAATCACCATTGGTCATTCTTCACCCTTGAGAAGCAGAAAAGTACACGTGAAGGTGTTCATTGAAGGAAGGCCTTGCCAAATGGAAGTGGACTCAGGCTCTTATTTATCTATGGTGTCATGGGACACTATTCACAGGCTACTTCCCAACATTCAGAAGAAACATTTCCAGAAGCAAGCACTGACTCTTAAAGACTACCAAGGGAACAAGATTCCAGTAGTTGGAGCAAGAGATTTCAACGTGCAGTTTAAAGGCCACACCAAACGTTTGCCCCTGACCATCGTGGACAAGGATCACCCAAGCTTGCTGGGACTTGAGTGGTTCAAGCCACTAGGCATCGAGGTGACTGGCATCAATCACGTGAGCAACTCTGAATGGGAGGAGGCCTTGAAGTCTGAGTTTCCAGAGGTCTTCAGCAAAGGACTGGGCAAGTATATGGGGACCCCTATCACTTTCAACTGATCCCAAGGTGCCCCCAATCGTTTAAAGCCCAGGAGGGTTCCATTTGCTTTAAAGGAAAAAATTGATGCACAATTAGACAAATTAATTGCTCAAGGGGTTTTAGAGCCCACTGATCACTCCAGATGGGAAACACCCATAGTCACACCAGTCAAGGCTGATGGGTCAGTAAGAATTTGTGGAGACTATAAGGGGACACTGAACCATGCGCTGCAGCAGAGCACATACCCAGTACCAGTTGTGCATCATCTGTTACATTCACTTGGCAGGGGCACAGTCTTTGCCAAATTGGACTTGGCCCAGGCATATCAACAACTAACAGTTGATGATGCCACTGCAGAGGCCCAAACCATTGTGACTCATAGAGGTGCCTTCAAATGTAAAAGGTTACAATTTGGAGTCAGTGTGGCACCAGGCATCTTTCAAAGCCTTATGGAAAGAATGCTCCAAGGACTGCCAGGGTAGTGCCTTACTTTGATGATGTGTTAATCTCTGCTGAAAATGACACTCAGCTTCAAGAAAGACTCAGAGAGTCCTCACCAGATTCAGGAAAGCGGGGTTAAAAGTCAAGGAAGAAAAATGCACACTTAAGACAGACAGGGTTGAGTTCCTGGGCTACATGATTGACAAGCATGGCATCCACCCTACTGATGCCAAGGTTAAAGCAATCAAAGAAGCCCTAAACCTAAATGCAAAACAGATTTGCAAGCTTTCCTTGGACTTATTAACTTTTATCACATGTTTCTACCTCAAAAGGCAACCATTGCTGAACCTTTGCACAGATTGCTTGATAAGAAGGCTGTTTGGATCTGGGGAGGAAGGAACAATCAGCATTTAACAGTATTAAGAGACTAATCACATCTGATGCTGTACTGATACAGTTCTCTGAGAATTTGCCTGTTGTACTGACTTGTGATGCATCCCCTTTTGGAGTGGGGGCGTTTTTTTGAGCCACAGGCTTCCCAGTGGGAGGGAAGCCCCTATTGCATTTACTCTCGCACTTTGACCAAAGCAGAGAGGAATTATAGCCAACTGGACAAAGAGGCATTGGCAGTTGTTGCAGCTGTCAAGAAATTTCATGAATATCTGTATGGCAGGACATTTACCATTGTTACAGATCACAAACCTTTGTTAGGCATTGTGGCAGGAGACAAACCTACACCTACTATCCTGTCACCAAGAATGCTGAGGTGGACTGAATTTCTTGCAGCTTATTCATACAAACTGATTCACAGGCCTGGCAAGGACATTGGACATGCTGATGCACTGAGTCGTGCCCACTGCCTTGCCACAAGGAGGACTTTGAACCTGAAAACACACCTTTTCCTAGAAACTGTTGCTAAGCTTCCAGTTCATGCTGCTGAAATTGCCAGAGAGACTGCCAAAGACACTGTGTTGGCTCCTGTTATAGGCTGGATTAAGAAAGGTTGGCCTCTTCAAGATCTACCTCACCTTGCCCAACCTTTTAAGTCCAGGCAAACTGAATTATCTGTATTAAGAGGATGTATTTTGTGGGGTAACAGGGTGGTTATTCCTGCAAAACTGCAAAGAGAGGTTTTGGAAATGTTACATGAGGGTCATCCTGGTATTGTAAGGATGAAGGGATTGGCCAGGAGTTATGTATGGTGGCCAGGTATTGACAAAATGGTTGAAAACTGGGTTGCATCTTGTCCCAATTGCCAGGTAGTCAGGCCTGCCCCACCTCACGCCCCACACAGGAATGGGAATGTCCTAGGGGCCCGTGGTCTAGGATCCACATTGATTTCACAGGTCCTACTAGAGGGCACACTTTTCTTGTTATAGTAGATGCATATTCCAAATGGCTCAAGGTATTTCCCATGACATCCACCACAACTGATGCTGTCATCAAGCAGCTCAGAAAACTCTTTGTAACCCATGGGTTACCTGATGTTCTTGTCTCTGACAATGGCCCTCAATTTACATCTAACATTTTTGAATCCTATCTAGCACAACAGGGTATCAGACATGCCCTACTGCCCCTGGGCACCCTTCGACTAATGGCGGGCTGAACGCATGGTGTGCTTTTACCAAAGAGAAGCTTCAGCAACTGGGTCTTGGGGACATCACTGAGAAGCTTGAAAAACTTCTTAGTGTCCAGCACATCACTCCTAGCCCATCTACTAACTTATCCCCAGCAGAGTTGTTGATGGGTAGGAAACTTAGGTCTTCCCTTGACAGCCTTCATCCCACTTGCACCAACGCACCACTGGATTCCATTTCCAAAGTTTGTACATTCAGTGTGGGTGATTATGTGTATGCTAAGAACCTTATAGGTGAGCCTTTGTGGATTCCTGCTGCAATAACTCAAATCACTGGCCCTCGTTCTTACAGGGTACAAACAGAGGATGGACTCCTCTGGAGCAGGCACATTGATCAACTCAGATCCAGGTTCCCTCAGGAACATGCCTGTCTCTCTCTGGTTCCCTCACCTGATGTCACTTCTAGGGGAAGGGGAGGAACAGGAGGAAAATCAAAGCAAGAATCAACCCCATGTGTAACGAGCCATTACGACAGGAATCATCCAAAACCTGTCACAATGCCAAGATCCATCCTTAGAAGTGGAAGATTGCACATCACTACCTGACTAGGGTGCTGACATTGGAATGGAGATGGGTTGGGAGGAGATACCAGATTCTAACTGTCTAACAGGGATCTCCTTTCACAGGAAGTCCCAGGGAAATGTCAGCAGACACATTTTCTCTCACTGGGTGAGAACGTTAAAACTTCTGAACCGAAGGTCTCAACGTACATAAGAGCCCCACCTATTTAAAAGAATACATTAGATAGGTTGGGGTTTGGTATGGACTGAACCTAGTGGGGAGGTGTTATGTATGTAGGTTTGAATGTTATTGGTTTATTTGAACTGTTCTTGTAAAATGTTAAATGGTATTGGTTTAAATAGTGCGGGAAGAAACCCTGCACTCCCATTGGCTGGCAACTACGGCTGCTGGCTATAAGAAGCAGCGTAGCCCAGCCAAGTTGGGTCCATAGTCACCTCTTTACTGAAGCTCTTAGTTTGACTCTTCATGCAAAAACTCTCCAGGAATGTGTCATCTGACAAATGATTCAGTTTATTGAAGCTTAACAATTTTTTGTCCTGCACTGGTACAAGGAAAGCTGCTCTTCATCTTTATTTTTGTGATATTCATGAATATATTCAACTCATATGTTCTTTTCACAATTCATTTTCAGGGTATTGAAGGGTAGGATCCATGGGGGTGCAGTGGTTAGAATGCAGTATTGCAGGCTAATTGTGCTGACTGCCGATTGCAGTTCGGCAGTTCGATTCTCATCAGCTCAAGGTTGACTCACTCAGCCTTCCATCCTTCCAA